>JXTB01000402.1:4539-43362 GCA_002914805.1 Parasponia andersonii
ACTTTCCGCAGAAAGAACGTCCACCTGCTTCTGGTACCTTGTTTTTAACTTCTCCGCATCCGCAAGTCTATCCTTCAGTGCCGCCAATCTGAGTTCCATCTGCCGCTGCGATAAGTCGACCAATAAAGAATTAATACCAGCGAGTTCTGCGTAATGTTTACGAGATGTCTACACCTGAGCACCCATCAGATTTTTATGGTCCAGAAAGAGATATCGGTTTACCTCGTGGGACCGATCAAGTCTGCGTTGCAGAGCATGGGCTTCTAGCTTGGCTACCGCCTCGGCTTTTCTCGCTTCTTTGGCATCTTCAACAGCCTGATCTCGAGCGATGAAGGCCAGTCACATCTCTGCCCCCGCACTCTGGAGCTCTTGCTCTTTGATCCTCAGCTCGCCCTAAGCCAACCTAGCGGCTTCGGATTGGGCAAGCCTGTCAGCCTCTGCCTGAGCTAATCTCGCAGCTAGCTCCTCGCTTCTGGCTTTCTCAACACTCATGGCGTGCGCCACCACGCTGCTAACCCTCACTTTTTCGAGGCCCTGATATATATCAAAATCAGACCTCAATTCGGTAAGGGCGGCCTCGCTGCGCTCGGCCAGTGCAGAATGGGAGCTCAGCTCCTCGGTCAGACCCTTGATGCGAGCAGAGTAGAAGGACCGGATGGCAGACAGCTGCAAGTTAAGCAACAAAGGAGGGGGTCAGCATTTATCAAAGACGTTGAAAAAACCTAAAAACACCCAAGTGTGACAAACCTGCGCGAGAGTGCGGGTGGTGAGAAGCTCGACATTCTCTGGAGTAAGGGCCTCCAGTTCTGGCTCCGTGGCTGATTCATCCCTTTGTGCATCATCCATGCCCGAGGAACGTGGCCCCTCCTCGACGGTCATAAGGGCATCCTCTCCATCTGCCGGGCACGCCTCCAGAGTAGGAGCGATAGGGACAGAGGAAGGCCCGGAGCCGTCAAGAATGCCGCCGAGCACGGAGGGAGGCGGTACACCTCCTCTGAACTGGCCGCCGCGTGCTGACTATTTCCTCCTTAGAAGGGTCAGCGTCACCCATCATCGTCACTATCGGATGAAAGGACGACCCTGCCCCTCTTCTCCACCCAGTCCTCTTCCTTATTTGACGAGCCGACCTCGCGTTGCTGCTTTGTAGGGACCGGAGGAGGGGAGGAGAGTCTGGATTTCAGTCTCAGAACTCCCCCACTGAGCTCGGTGATCTCTCCACCGAGGCTAACGGCGCTCGATTTCGAACCGGAGTCAGGGGTGGGGGAGATCGCTGCTGCAGACCCCCCAGTCGGACCTGGCGTCGTCGCTTCCCTGTGCGTGATCAGAAGGGCAGACGGTCCCCCGGGTGGAGATCCACCGGCGTCGAAGCGGGCAACCGCTAATTCTGCTCCTCCTGAATGCACCACAAGATGCCGGCCAGTGGACGCCTTGGCTTGAGCTTTTGATGCCGTGGCTCTCCCTTTGATGGGAGAGGGACCGGCTGACGGGCTCGTCTCAGAGCCTGTGAAAAATAAACAACGAGATTAGTCTGCGGTCGCAGCCCGACCCATAAAGATTCAAAGATTTAAAAATAGACTTACCCCTAACCCTTTTGGGGGCGACATTTTCTTCCTCGCAGAGCCTAATGCACTCCATGGCCACAAGCCTCACGGCCTCCTTGAGTTCATGATTGGACGGTGCTACCAGATCGTTGGTGCCCGCCAGCTGGCTTGAAGCCGCAACCTGCTGACTCACCATGGTGATCCGGTCGCTTTCGTCCCGGCAAAATCGGTTCAGGGCAGAGGCATCGAGTCGACTCCTCAGGTGCTTGGTAACGACCCAGGTATCCAAAGGAAAGGGAAGGTACGAGACCATCCTGGGTATCAGGTTCATCGTTAGGGGGTTAAGGACGGCTTGAATGTACCGACATTCCCCCAGGGAGCTGAAGATTATGATCCCCTCCAGGCTTTTGAGCTGCCCAGCCGACAGGTGCGGCTCTAACCTGCTTTCTTCTGCTGAGGCTGCACAGGGCAAAGTAACATGAGCAATAATATCAGGAGAGGACTCAGACCCAATGATCATGGTCTGATACTTACTCTGTAGGAAGACTGAGGGGACTTGGAAATGCTCTCCGTTCACCCAAGGGGAGCACCATGCCCCTCCAACGGCATAAAGCCTGGCGTGAGAGTCCCATAGTTTATCTGACTACGGCAGCCCCCAAAAGATGTGGCGCCCAGGCAGCGGCTGGAGATAGAAGGTGGGGTAGGAGCCCTTCTTGGGGATGAGAACGAGTTTATAAGCATAAAAGACCACCTCCAGGTCGATATGCATGTTATAGATAACTGACAGGGCAGAGAGCCCCATCAGGATCATAATCCCGTTTGCATTCAGTTGCATCGGATGGATTCCCGTCAAGGCAAAAAATTGATGGATTAGGGGAGGAAGAGGGAATCGCAGGCAGTCCAGATGCTTCTTGCCTAAGACGATGGAACCCTCGGGGGCGCAGGGGCGAAGGTACCAGTCTGCAGGACCCTTAACTCGTTGAAGCATCACTCCTCCGGGGAGGCATAGCTGCCTCCTCAGTGAGTCTAATTCTGAATCCATAACAAGTTGCAATTCCTGATTTTGATTCGAAGCCATTGTTCCGAAAAACGACTTGAAGAGTAAGAGTCTTTAGAAAAGAAGGAAGCAAAAACCCTGGGATATTATGAGATTGGGGTGATTGAAAATTTTGGTAAAATGGCAAATGAACACAGTTGCGGTTTTTAAATGGGAGAAGCCGAAAAGTTTTTCTGAAATAGGAGAGAATAAAAGAAACCGAGCAGTCAGAACTTCAAAATTCAAAAAGATCTCATGATGAGAGATGACATATCTCCGCATCGGGAAGAGGGAACCACGTGCGTCCCTCAGATTGGAGAAGCGAAGAGACAGTTTCCCCATTTGATAGACACGACTCCATCAAGTAGGGAAATGGGGGCAGTTGTGGGACCCGTTCCCGAACCTTATGCCACGAGAAAGGCCACGCGGATCGCACGTGATCTCACAATCGGCCATTGGGCCGTCCGAGGTTAGGGCCGAATCCATCACTAACCCCAGACGGTTCAGCCCAGTCAGAACCCAACCTCGACAGCTAGGGGTCGGAAGCCCCAAAGGTCTGCCATCTGGGAACAGCGGCCCTTACCTCAACAATCGAAAGGGTCAAAAGCCCCAAGGGTCTTCAGACTAAATATAATGGAGAGCAACTCACGGCTCCAGACCTAGACAGAGCATTTAATGCGATCCTGGGTAGGTGTGTATGACAGGGACAAGCCTTCCTGATAGAACGACGATTGAAGCCGTAGGAGACGGCGAAAATCAGGCCACGGTAGCACAGAGGAGATGACAGAAATCTCAGCCCGTGACCGTTGAAAAAGATCTTAAGGTGAAATGTACTCATTCCGGAGATTGAGAACCATGCGGTTCACTATCTCAGGACTACGTATAAAAAAGTCATGCGTTCCCGAGAGGGGCATGTACGCTTAAAAACTGATATATATATATATATATATAAATCTAAAAATAAAAAGGGAGAGAGATCTACACATTGAAATATTTTTCCTTGCTACCAAACACAGAAAAACCACTGACTTAAGCATCGGAGAGTCTTTGCAGGTAGCCATCCATGCCTCTCCGATCTTGTTTCGAGTTCAGAGAGCTTTGAGACAGCAAAGACACGTGGATAGTTGGAGGGTACAGCGTCAGCTGTTCGAGACACGTGGACGGCTGGTGAGAAACCGCTCTAACATCCACCTTTTTCTACGTACTTATTAGTTACATTCAATTATTTTCACTATTTTCTACGTAGGTATTAGTTACGTTCTAAAATGTGAAATCCTATAACCTATCTATTTCAATTATTGTACACTTCACCAATCTTTGCTCCCTTCAAAACTACCGTTAAAGATGAGAAATTCAGCCATTAATGAACTGTGTGGTTATTCTTTCCGTATATCTTTGGTTAATTAATCTACTTTACAAATAGGTCAATGAAGCTTTAGTTTCGAGTCCTATAAATAAAAGGTGCAATGATATTTTTTGTCTTTCAACATTCATAGACTATGACATCTCAAAGTTCCAAAGGGGAAAAGAAATAAAAAAGAGAGAACAAAACAAACTTCAAGAGGAGAAATTTCATAAAATATGTTGAATATCATGTGCCCAATTACTAGCATATAACTCTCCCAATAAAAGTTCAAAATACATGATAGTGGAACAAAAATAATTTTTGTTTTTTGGCGTTGAAAATAAATTCAAAAGAAAAGAAAAAAAAAATCTCCTCCTTGAGATTCTCCTTCACTTCCACATAAGCTCTCCTTGCCTTTTTTCCTTCCTTCCAACTCGACTATCGTTCCTCTTTTTATCTATCGTTCCTCTTTTTATCTATTGGTTCCTCTTTTTATCTATTGGCCCTCGCTCATATTTACTCTCGCTCTGTGCCTAGCTTCTCTCTATGCAAATTTCTCCCATAGCATGTCTTTTACTTTTAAAATCTCTCAATTTTCTTCCTCGCTCTTATTATTCTTGTATATCATTAAGAAATTTATATATTTAAATATCATGGATATGATTTAGAATAGTTTATATTTGAGTTTTGAGATATTCTATGAAAGAATTTACATTAAAAATTAAATTTGGATCAATTTCTACGAATTTATGAAAATTTTGACAGTCTTTTCCAATGAACATTGAAAATCTCGATGAATTTTACATAAATTTGATGTCCATTTGATGATAATTCGATAAAGACTTTTTGATAATTGTTTCTGAAACAATACTTGATAGTTATCAAAAAGGCATCGAAAATTTTGATTCCAATTCGATAAATTTCTATGATAATTCAATGAACCATCAAAACAAAATCGAATACCATTGAATTTCGATTATGCATTGAAATTACGTCAAATGGTCATTAAATATCATCGAATTTTGTCCATTTTATTATTATATTTTTCAAAAATCATCGAGTAGCCATCGAATTTCATCGAAAATTGGGATGACTTTTGGAGGTTTTCACTCCAGATTTAATAAATTCTCAAAAATTGATCCTCCTCATCAAAATACCTAAATATTTATACGTAGAATATTTCCAACAGTATCTATAATATTCAGACATAAAAATTATTTACATATTTGAAGAATTTGTCTTGTTTTTTGGGTATCCAATTCAACTTTACTTGAAGAGTTGTTTTTCTTTAACTTTTTTTCCATGTATAATACCTCTAGATAAGTTTCTTTATCATGTTGCTTTAGCTTTGATTGTTCAGAAAACTATAGAGTTGAGAGAATGTGCAACATTAAAGAGGAGGCTAGAGGAAGATAAGAACAAATAAAAGTTAAAGTAAAAAATATTTTGGGATAATTAAGTCTAATTAAGTCTCTCTAGGAGGAGGGCTATAGACATATTTTTTGAACAATTATTGAGAGAGATATATAGTTATAAATTAAGTATATTTAAAGCATATTTAATGAAATTTCTCTTCAAGATGAGAAGTTTGAGAATGCAGTTCTTGATAATATTTCAAAATAGGCCGCCATCACTTTTTAAGAATCAAGCTAGTCAAGGCCAATGTACATTTCATTAGTCCAACTCACAAGGTCCAAATCAATTTTCCAAGTAAAAATCATAGAGAAATTGACATAAAAAATAGTAATTTCGACTAGGATGACTTTTTAAGGAGTGTTTTTAAAAAATGACTTTTAATAGTGTTTTGTAATATGTGTAATGGAGAATCATATAATTTATTACTACTGATTAGTTATTGAAAAGTTATAATTTTATAGTCACAAATTATGTAAACTATTGTCGCATAATTTATGAAACTACTAGAAATATTAATTGGAAAAAAACAACTAAATAAAGTTATTTTATACCAAATTAGTACTACCCAAGTCAATAAATTTGAACAAATAATCTATTATTCTCCGTCTATAATCTATGTCAATGTTATCTTTGAAATGATTGTCAGAGATAAAGTTTTAAGTCATGTTTGCTTTGTTGTAATCTACGATAAATAGAATAAAAATTAAGGAAGTGCTCTCTTTCATATTTATTTATTATTTATGTGTTCACTTATCCATTTTGGGCATATTTTTTTGTACAAACCTTCATTTAGTGAATTTGGAAAGAAATGCATGGCTCAATTTTTTCATTCCTTCTCGTTCTTCCTCAAACCTGGACACCCTCTCTCTCTGTCAAACTCATCAAAAGAAAAAGGTATAACTGAAAAATGTTCTCATGAGAACAACAATTTTATCATCATTCTAACGATGACAACAGAAATTGATGTCATAAGTAATAAAAGGCAACCGCTTTTATGATGTTGCACATGACAAATAATTGATCATTAATGGTACTAACACTCATTCCTATCTCATTAAAATAACATATACAGATTAATTATGAAGCCCTATTATGAAAGTCACATGTATAATAATTGATTAGGAATTATAAAACCTTGAACTGTTGCGCAAGTTTCGTCAAATCTTCATAATTTGGTTATCCAATGAAACGAGTCTGTTTATTTTGCTTCTCCACAGCACAACCTTCTCATCCAGATTTTCTTTTATGTCACAAAATATATCAAGGATTTAATTGCCTTTTACACGGTAGTGATGTCACTCATGTCAAAATATTCGCTAACTAAAAATTGTGTCTAACTTTCTCAAAAAAAAAAAAAAATTGTTTAACTTTCAGTACTTTTATGATGATTTGCTCAATCTTAGACTTTTCTATTTTCCTTCCAAGTTATCCTCGAAATACTACGCTTTAAATCCAAAATGCAACTGTGTCATAAATGAATATGAGACACACAACAAAGTTATTTAATCGTGTCCTATGTTGATAAATAGCATTCATTTCTGTTAACATTATGCTATCAATTAAAAGAACGATACTTTGCTATTCGTATTACGTCACAAAAACATATAACAAACACTAACTCAGCTAGATAGAATTACTCATTAACTATTCACTATTTAGATCGATTGCTTTGGTAAATTTGTGATGAAAGCAACTTTTAGCACATAGAGAAGTTTTAAACTTGTACGAATTCCCCTAGAAATGGGCAATTGCTATATCAAATGGTACAATTTAAATAATTCATATTTTTATGCAGAAATGTCCTTTAGATGGAGTCCACCAATATGCAAAACCAAACCCATATTCACGAGCAATATACATTCCATAAAGGATCTTTTAGATCTATCCCCTGAACATTAGGTACATTGGACCACACAATCTAAGTCTCAACGCCCATTTCAGCGATAGATTCTTAAAGTACTCCCCTAAAACTTTATCTGCATTTCTTTTAATTTCCATATCGTTTTTTGTCCAAATGCAATAGACAACTCACATGCCTTGGTAGTCAGTCCCATAAACTCGAATAAAAACACTTTGGCATTTTGGAAATATTAGTCAAACTCCTTCAGAATCATTGCCACCGCTCCCCATATAAATGCAACCATCTTTATTTTTTAATTTTTTTTAAATAAATATAAATTCTTCTCGGGGTATATATGTTCTTCAGTTTTTTCCCCACTTTTCGGGCCACTTCATCTAGTGGGGCCCAATGCCCCCCACACCATCCATGTGTCCGTCATAATCCGACGGTGACCCCAATCCATCCCATTCCTTCATAATTCCATTTCTCCCTCTCTCTTGCCCCACCGTCAATCATAAAAACCAAATTGAATGAGAAATCGGCGCAGCCCAGCCCGGCCCAATGTCGCGTCGCCAAGGCCCAAAATGACTCAATCAACTCAAGCAAGATTCCGCATCGGCATGCAAACTTCCCTCCAGTAATGTCTATCCACGTGGCGTACTTCCATTCGTCAAAACTCTGGAATCCAATGACGCTTTTTCCGTATAAAGATCGTCCCAACCCACGACCGGTTTCTTCGGCCACCACCTCACTCCTCACTTCCCGCCTCTCTCCAAGAAGAGCAAAAGCCGCAAAACATACAGAAAATGGCGCGGAACGCCCTCCTTTTCCCGGGAAATGTTCTGTTGCTTCGCGTCATTCTCGTCCTTCTGCTCCTCCTCCCTCATCTTTCAATCAGCTCCCGCCAAGACTACCACGACGCACTCCGCAAGTGCATCCTCTTCTTCGAAGGCCAACGCTCCGGTCGCCTCCCGCCGGACCAACGCGTCCGATGGCGCCGCGATTCCGGTTTGCACGACGGCGCCTACGCCGGAGTAAGCCCAAACCGCCAAAATTTCAAAAAATTTCCCACATTTTCTCACATTCCAAACAGAAGAAAGAAATTGAAAAAAAATGAAATTAAAATAACGCCGCTAATACCTTTTTTTTTTTTTCCCTCTTTAAAACAGGTGGACTTAACGGGAGGTTACTACGACGCTGGGGACAACGTGAAGTTCGGGTTCCCAATGGCGTTTACGACGACTTTACTCTCGTGGAGCATAATCGATTTCGGGAGGAATATGGGTCCGGAGCTGGGTAACGCCGTTAAGGCCGTTAAGTGGTCGACGGACTATCTGTTAAAGGCGACGGCTATCCCTGACGTCGTTTACGTCCAGGTGGGCGACGCATTCTCGGACCACAACTGTTGGGAGAGGCCCGAGGACATGGACACGCTTCGAACGGCCTACAAGATCGATAGGGCCCACCCTGGGTCTGACGTGGCAGGCGAGACCGCTGCTGCATTGGCCGCTGCTTCCATTGTCTTCAGATCACGTGACCCTGCTTACTCTAGATTGCTTCTCAATAGGGCCGTTAGGGTACGTACATCTCTCTCTGTCACAGTGCTGTTTCACTCTCAATGTCACTATCACCCTCTTTTTATTACTATTTCTGAATAGTATTCGATCCTAAATAGTAAATAGTGCAATGCAATGTACCGTTTTAATTTTATTTTCTCGGATTGAAAAAGGTGATATATCATACCATCATATATATATGTTTTTTTTTTAAAAAAACAAAATTTAATCTCGGTAGCGTGGTTAAACTATCGCGAGAAATTGACCGTTGTGTGTAACGGCCTATGACATGTAGGTGTTCGAGTTCGCTGACAGGCACCGGGGTGCGTACAGCAGCAGCCTGCACTCTGCGGTGTGCCCCTTTTATTGCGACGTGAATGGTTACCAGGTATGTAATGTGGCTTTTTCAGTTTGCTTTTCGTCTTGGCCGTTGGATCAAGAATACAATACCACAAAAACTTATCAACCCTTGATTGTGATTACTTTATTAAAGAAAAAAAAAGGTTAGTAGTAATAATGTATGTTGTTTTTTAATAATATAAGGTTTTCAATTTTCATAGGATGAGTTGCTTTGGGGAGCTGCGTGGTTACACAAGGCCTCAAGGAGGCGCCAATATAGAGAATACATAGTGAGGAACGAGGTGGTTTTGAGGGCAGGAGATACAATAAACGAGTTTGGTTGGGACAACAAGCATGCTGGGATTAACGTCCTCATTTCCAAGGTAAATCCCTCGATTAAATAATCCCCGGATAATCATTATTATTGCTATTAATTTAAGCATAACATGTTTGCGTTTGTCTTTACTAGATTTTCTTGGCTATTCTTTTATGTCCCGAGTTGTTCGTTTGGAATGTAACAACTGTTATTTTATTTTATTTTAGTTTATTTATGTTTATGTTATTTGTTTTTTAGATACTGAGAAGTGACCTATCTGCCAATCACGTGGTTCTGGCTGATTAATGGGTTGGGGTGTGATTGGTTGGTATCGTTTTTTTGAGTGGGGTCCTCGTGGTAGGGTCTTGTCTGTATTGGGACCCACAGGGTTAGTATGTATGAATTGAAACAGTTCTAAAAAGAGTCTTAAAACAGATAAAAAGAAAAGATTTTTGTTCTTTTGTTTGCTAATCAATGTGGATCTAAAATAATGTTGGTGAGCCGTACATCGTGGCTTGTATATCAAAAATGTGTTCACTAATAAAAAGTATCAGGAATAGAGAAAAAGAAGGAGAAAGGAATAGGATAAAGTTAAAAAGAAATTTTTTAAAAATTGTGTACAAAAATAGTCAAGAAAACAACTATGAAGAAAAGTGAGGACTCATTATTTTGCCTTAGAATTAGGCTTCCATGTGAGCATTCATTCGGTCCCGACAGTACAATCTGGAAATTCATGCAAAATTGAGTCAATTTTAAGTCAAAAATGCCATTATTACCCTAGGACTATAGATAGTAGGTGAATAGTTTCGATAACAATACCACAAACCATGCCATTTCAAAAGAAAAAAAACCCACAAACCATGCACTACTCTTGGTCCATTAGTCTCATAAATATATATCTGGTTACTCATATGTAAAGTTCACATACAATATCACCTTTTGGAGTTCTATTTTCTGTTACAAATTCTAATTGTTTTTGAGAAATTAGTGATTACATGGCATATTTAGCATTTTTCTTCCACATGGATAGCATTATTTTTGGCAATTTGTTGTCCTTTAAGCAAAAAAAAAACAAAAAAAAAAAGAAAGAAAAAAGGGGCTAAGTTCTGGGCCTTTCGTGGGCCCAGGAAGCAGAGTCCTCACTGGTGTATGGCATGTGCAAAAAGGCCGGGGACTTCGGTTCGACCCATACTCAGGCCATCATTTCTTCCGAAATGCTTCTATACAGAGTGATCGTGACCCCTTAGTTAAGGGCCTTCTCTTTTTCACTTATCAGAAACAGGACAACTCATCATCTGTTTTTTCTTTCTTTATCTCGTATTTATTAATTCCAGTCTAGGCTATACAAGACTTTCGTTTGCATAAATGTACTGTATTCCTTTTATATGTTAGTATAGAAAATTGAAAATATAAAATAAAATAAAAAGTTTATCCTTTGTTCATTAATAATGGACTCATTGGGCTTGGCATTTCAAACTGACGCAATGTGTCATATCAAAAATGGTAATGCTTTTCTTTTTTTTGGGTGCTAAAAATTGTGACAGGAAGTGTTGATGGGAAGAGCAGAATACTTCGAATCTTTCAAGCAAAATGCAGACGGGTTTATCTGTTCTTTATTGCCTGGAATTTCTCATCCCCAAGTCCAATATTCGCCAGGTATGTATACCAATACAGTTTGCTTTTTTTTTTTTCTACTAAAAAAAAAAAAACATTTTGATTTTTCCTAAAACGTCATTAACAGTATTAGTAATTGGGAGAATAATAATGGTTAACAAGTAAAGAGAAAAAAAAAAAAAAAAAAAAAGGCCTTATCAAGACGCTTTGGACTTGTTTTGCAAAAGATTAATATTATTATTATTATAAAGTTTGTCACTTGGCAATAATAGACTAATAGTCCAAGAGAATAACGTTGTTCACTTCCCCTTCACCAAAATGACTTGGGCTTAAAATTTAAAGGGACATAAGCCAAACTTTGTCCCTTAATCATTATTGTACCCAGCATGTGTTTTTGTGTAATTTTCAGGTTGTTATTGCTTTTTGGTGAAAATGGGTTATTAGATCCAGGTTCACTGTTTTATTTTGAGTAATAATTGAGATTATTTTTTTTAACTAATATTTTTAATTACTACTTTTTAACTAATATTTTTAATTACTACTATTGTTTTTTCCTAAAGGTGGCTTGATCTTCAAGGCTGGAGGGAGCAACATGCAGCATGTAACCTCACTATCGTTCTTACTTATGGCTTACTCCAATTATCTTAGCCACGCCAATAAGATTGTGCCATGTGGCGAGACCTCGGCTTCCCCCTCTCTACTCAAACAGTTGGCCAAACGTCAGGTGACTGTCTTGAATCTCCGCCCAGAAATCCGCCCAGAAATTAAGGAAAACCATTTTATAAAATAGTAAAAATAAAATAGAAGTGGCCCTACAACCACAAGCTCCACATCTATACATTTAATCAGGGAGCATCTCTAGATTAAGACAGATCAACGGTTGGATTTTGTCCGCTCTAAGTTTTAACTCATTTCTAATTTTGTTTCCAGAACAAAACATTTGTCTTTACTTGCTACCATTGTAGAGATGGTCCACGGATTTAATGGCTTTGATTGGGGGCGGGGTTAATTTTTAGAATTATACAGAACTTAGGGCACAAATATAATTGAATACGAATTTTTGTTTTTTTTTTTTTTGTTTGCCCCAGGTGGACTACATTCTAGGCGATAATCCGTTGCAGATGTCGTACATGGTTGGATATGGTGCACGTTACCCGCAGAGGATACACCACAGGGGGAGCTCATTGCCGTCCGTACAGGCCCACCCGGCCCACATAGGCTGTAAAGCTGGGTCTCGCTATTTCCTAAGTCCAAATCCTAATCCCAATCTGCTAGTCGGAGCCGTCGTGGGTGGGCCCAATAGCACAGATGCTTTCCCAGACTCGCGGCCTTACTTCCAAGAATCGGAGCCCACAACCTACATTAATGCCCCGTTGGTGGGCCTACTGGCATTTTTTTCAGCCCACTATTGATTTCCACAATGTAGAGGAGGAGGGAATGTAGTGGTGCGCAAAATGGTCACCCTGCCAATTATTGTGAAAGATTCTAACTATTCCCAATTAATGAAGAAAGCAAAAAGTTCTATCTATTTTCCGCACGGCATTTTTTTCACGAAATAAAACAAGAGAAAAGTTTCAGCAAAATAACATACGAATCATAGACAAAAACAATAAAGGATAAACAAATCAAAACGGTAGCATTTTTTTAAGAGTTATATTGACAATTTGACACCCCTAGGTGAATGTAAAGGGACTCCATACTCCTATTAATGAAATTGCTAAAAAGGACAATTTAAGAAGAGGAGATCACTACATTTCCTCTCAACCACATTTATTCTCCACTTTCTTTTTTTTTTCCCCCCCTTTTTTTCTCTTTTTCTCTCTCTTGCTCCCAATATTGGTGAGGTTTTTCGTCCATATGATCCAACATGTACCTGATTAATAACAGAGACATTCGTAAGTAATCTTTTTGATGTCTTGGAACCAGACTTTTCTCTCAATCTTTTTGATATACGTGAGGAAATTTGTGCTATTTCTCTAGAAAATGCACAAGGATTCGTGCTATATTGGTACTGGTCTGCTTGCAATGTTCCATTGAAAGGGTTAGTATTGATTGTGCCTTGGCAGTTGGGTAGGTAAATAATGAAAGAACCCAAAAGGAAGGAAAAAGTGTGAAGACAAGAATAGGGTTTTGGGAAATACGACGATTTATCCTAATCCTTTGAAAATGGTGATATTTAGGAAATAGGAGGTGAAATGGTTCCCCACAAGGTGAGAGAATCTTTCACGTTTCTCACTACAGCTACTGAGGATAGGAATGTTGAGACAGTACCCCAGCGATATCTACTGTGTCGGGGACCATAATTGTACATATGCAACCACTGTAATTGATATGATCGGCAAAATGCCTAGAGTATCTCAACTACGTCAAAAACTGTGTAGGCGAGAATGTGCAGTATCGCTTATGCTATTAGTCATTTGCTTCGCTTGGTCTTCTTATATTAAGTGTGATTGCTCTTGCCTACAATTCTGTGCTTGGGCAAGGTGCCATGGTTGGACCATAATCACCCAATCAAGTAATCCAACTTGCTACCTGGGTGGTAGTACTTTTAAGAGTTCATAGGCTCAAGAAATCGACAATTTATGTCATTATATCATGTTTCGGCTGACCTAATTAGGACAATATAAGATTAATGTATATGATTAATAACACCGCATTCATAACTTACTTAGTAAATGCGTCGTACATCTGTATATGACCTATTTAACAATTCAATTTTAACACTATTTTATATCAATAATTTTAAGTAAACACATGCAAACATATTTAAAATTATATTTAAATCCATAAAATATAAATCAATGTATCTTATTTATATTGTGTCATATTGACACGAAAATGACTCGTTTAATTAAATATATTTTGTGGGTCATTTGCAAGTTAAGTGTGTGGATCTTGAATCACACTTATTTATTATACATATTATAGTTATCAACTTAAAATTAATATGAAAATTAAATAAGAAACCAAAATCTATTTATTTTATATTATCTTCAAGTCACTATCGTACTAGGTGGAAAATTATTGACCCTAATTAATAATTATTTGGCCCTAATTACCATCTGCTATCAATATTTTGCATAAGTTACCAGAAAGAGAATAAAAATTACAATCTGAACAATTAAGTCATACCTTAATACAATAGCTATTTTCTTCTTCTTTTTCTCTCCATTTTTTTTTTTCCTTTTGTCCTATGGATTTTTCTTCTTTTTTCTTTGAATAAACTAACCTTTTATTTAATTTTTGTTTAAAAAAATTAAAAAAGGGTTGAGAAAGTTCTTAGTGGTTGTTTTCAATTGTGTTCGCGGTTATTATTGTGCTACTGCAGGGTTAATCGAGCTTAGGGTGCAAGTTGTGTTAGAAGTTGTGTGTATAAAAAATCTATTCAATAAAATGGTAAATTTACAATGAAAATCATTTTCTAGAAAATGGGATCTCTTAAAGCAAGAATGGGGTGTCACTTAGTAAAATTAACCTGTATTTACTCTAAACAGTAACCTAAATTGGGTCTATCATTTTATAAAACGGGAATTTACATCAAGAAATCTACTAAACTCTTGTAGTGAAAATATAAACTCATTATAAATATTTTTAAAACTAATTCTCGTCATATATATATATAATTATTTAAAGAGATAATATCATTTTTATAATTTATATTTTGACACTTTATTAAATTTATTCTTTATATTTTGATTATTATCAATATTGATTATTTCATTTTAAATTCGTTATAAATTAATATCCTAATATTAATTTAAAATAACTAATTTATCAAGATACCTATAAAAAATTGAAAAAAAACATTGTATAAAAACTAATCCAAAAATAAATTTATTAAATTATTTTCAGATTAAACCACGTATCACCGTCGTCTCGGACCCCTTCAAGCCAAGCACGAGGCGCTATGCTCTCAAAGCTTATTTTCTCATAGCAAGACAAGACAACACTTATGTGTCATGGCATCAATGGTGGAGCTCTGACAAGTGACGCCTCATGTAGTATGTATTAAGATTGGCTAAAGGGAAATTTCTTACTGTTGACAAACTCTCTTTAGTCTCCAAGCAGTTCAATCGGGTCTTGACACGTGTTCCAGAGTTGTTGGACTTTCACTGGACTTCTAAGCTTCCACAAGTTAGAAGATGACAACAATCTGTGTAGGTGTCAAGCTTTCATTTGCTTTCTAAACCTTTCGAAATAACGTTGGCACTGCCTATAAATAAATGGCCATCACTGAACCATTGTAACATCAACAACAATATCATCATCCATCAACATCCACACATACGTACAAATATATAACGCATACTTACAAATTTATTTTTCTTATTTTCTCCAAACCATGCACTCTTTTTTTCACTTCCAAGTTATTTACTCGGTTAAAAACAAGTTGCCACCATCTCTCTTTCCTTTCTTAATGTTTTTGGGTCATGGCACATAATCAACTAATTGATTTATTTGCCATATTTTGATCATTTTCTCTTTCTACTCACGATTTGTACATTTATGGCAATTAACCAAATTAGTTGCTATATGCCATGATATTAGTGTAATAGCCTGTGTCGGCAAGGAGTAAGCTGGGTATTTTACCGACTTAAAAAAAAAAAAGATATCCATGTCTTTTAAAAAAAGACCATCTCTCTTCTCTCTCTCTCTCTCTCTCTCTCTCTCTCTCTCTCTCTCTCTCATTTATGCACGTTTACTGTGCTTTGCCCAACCAGCCGCTGCCATCACTCCTTCGGCCACAAGCTCTGGCCAGACGTACACCCAGCTGATTGGCGATGCAGTGCAGCCGGGACTTCGCCACCTGTCGCGGGCTAGGCGCAAGGAGAAGGAGCACGAAACCGCGCCCAAAACACGACCAAAATCCGACGTTTCAGACGTCGTTCACCGCTGTTACCCGCCACCACCAGCGCAGAGCTCCTTGTCGAGTACAATCAGATGTATCCGAGCCATTGATTTGGTCCAAAGCAGCTCCTCCGGTAAGTGTTTGAGCATATTTGCCGTTTTACAAAATTAATTTGTGGCGTTTACATGATTATTTTTGAAATGTTGTTATATTCTTGTGATATATTAGGTGGAGAATGGCACGAGAAAGACAAGGGAATAAGTGGTTGCGCTGTGTGCAGCAGATAAGTAGTTTGTGAGAAAATCAGATTTGAAAAAAATAGTATTTACGAAAATGTTTTCAGAAAGTAGTATTATTATTATTATTTTTGTGAAGTATTTATTTACACTGAAATAAATACAAGAGGAGATGTAGGAGTTTAAAACATGAACAAATATGTTTATTTGTTGTTGAAATGAAGATGTGTAAATTTTTGAATTGAAAAAAAAATATTTTTCTAATTATTTTAAAAAGTGATATTTTTGAAATTTTTGGATTTGAAGCTCATTTAATGTTTGGGATCTCAAATTCAGATTCTTGGGAGATAAACTTTAATATACAATACCAATATATTTCGAATTGATACGAAAATCGAGATATAAGGCTCGTTAATAGTGCCATTTTGCGTATTGCGAGCAGATTTTAATTCGAAATCTAAATTAGTCGAATTAATTTAGCTATTATGGATGTAAAGAACATAGTAGTGAAGTTCATTTTTTTCCATTTAAGGCTCTGTTAGAAAAGTGATTCCTTAAAGTAAGCTTACGGGATTCCCAAAACGATCTCTCAAGCACCTAAGTGACCAAAAAAAATTTCTACGAGTGTCGTTAGCTTGATATAACTACCATATCGAGATAGGAGTTTAATTACTCAGGATTGTACATGTTTTGATTTTAATTTGCATTAGGATTGATTTATGAAAAATCATGAATAATATAATGGTATGATAAATTGTTGAAAAATATTAGATAATATTGGGATAGGACTGTATGAATTTTTTTTATACATATTTTAAAATTGTGATTATGGGTGATACAACGGATTGTTACTCATGTTACAATAAATCCTTAGAATAATGTCAAGTAGAACTTTAAAGCATTATTTGGTTATATCTTTATTGCATGATTATTACGCACCTTGTTAGATGTTGAACATACCATAGAATCATACACTTGATCTCCATTATTGCATCATAGTAATTTAGATTGCTGGCGAGTTTCTACAGCACTAGAGGAGAGACCTAGGCCTCTGTGCACATAGAGCCGACAATTCGTGTCCACGGATCGTATTCATGTCGTGTCGATGTACATATATAACAAGTTAATGCTCAACCCGAATACAACTTATTTAAAACGGGTCAAAAATTATAACACGCATACAATCTATTTATAAACGGGTTGACATGATACTACTTATGTAACCTGTTTACTAAATAGGTCATATTGATCTGTGACACGTGACTTTCAACCTGTGACCCTGAATACTACTTGAATACAACCTGTTTAATAAAGGACTTTATAGAAATATGATCAAAATTTGGGTCCCATTTAAGTAAATATCTTTTTATCAAATGTTATAGCAAAATATCTGGTATATATGTTTATATAACAAGTGTAAAATTTTATATACCAAGTATAAAAAATTATATGCTCCGTATATTTCTGTACAGTAATTAAAATTGGTAGATATGTTTAGTATAAAAATATATATATCTGAACATTTAGCTATAAAACTTAAAAAGTAGATATCTATTTAATCAAATCTAAAATATTGGTCATTTACCTAAATTTTTCTTTAATAAACGAGTCAGAAATTATGACACGAACATGACTCGTTTATAATTAAGTTGGCACGACACGAAGCGACATAACTCGTATACTAAACAAGTCATTTTTCGTGTTAGGGGGTTCAACCTGAATACGATCCGTTAATTAAATAGGTGAATATCTCTAATCTGAACACGACACGAGTATGATTATGTTAAACCTAAACCCATTAATTTCGTATGGGATTGGGTCTTATTGTCGTGTATTATCATGAATTATCAGTCCTATGCACAGGTTTTTCTGAGATACTTAGTACTTTTGCTAAAGAGGTATTACAGAACCGTGATAGGAGGATGAGAACTTACTCATATGCCTGGTTGATATATGATATGTATAATTATATGGTATTGATTTTAGTTTTGAATATGTGATTATTCTTGATCTTAGTTATTTTATAAACTTGATTTATAAATAGATTTAGAAAAGTATTAACTATACAAAATTGAGAAATTACATCCATTTAAAAAAGTAATTGAAGTTCTACTAAGTATGTGAATGCTCAATCCTTATTATTTTTCCCCTCTCAAGTAGTATTCAGTATAATATTAAAGATTTAGGAATAGAGTAGAGAGGAGCACGTTACTGATTTTAATAATTGGTAACTATGTAGAATACTTTTATTTATTTATCTTAGCTTGTATTAATATTGAAGGACTCATATCATGAATTTGGTCTGTATAACTATTATGCCCGAATTATAAGCATAATGATGACACTCGGTTTTATTTATCAATTATATTATCAGTCTATATCTAATGGTAATCACAAAACTGTGAGAATTTACTCTTAAACTATTTTTAAATTTTTTTTCTAAATTACTATTGAATTTCCACTTGTAAAATTCTATTTATATGACTAGCTCGAGTTTTAAGTCGTGACAATTAGTCTTGATTTCTTCACCATCCAAGACTAAGTTGATTTGCTGTTTTCATGTACTAATATACTCTTGTTTTAGCCCTTTCAAACTTTGAGTCTTTGCATTCAAACTCTTTGCCATATTTTTGTCTAGTTTGGGACCATTTCCTTGGCCAATTTTGTGTTAAAATCATGCCATATTTTTACCAAAAGTCTTGGCTTTTCCTCCTTATTTTGATCCAAATTATGTACTAATTTTTAGTACAAAACTCTCCATTTCTCTCCCAAAATTTCTACAAATTTTCTTATTTTGTGACCAATTTTGATCTCACAAAATTTCATTATTTTTGTTCCAATTTCTTCTCATAGACTTTGATATTGACTACTTCTTGGGCTATGTTTCTCATTTTTTTGGGATGTGCTTACAAACTCATATTTGTACTAATTATTAACTATATTACATGTAATCCATAAGATGGTGCTGTTGACACGTTGAGTTATTACATGCAACATGATCTGTTGTTCCATACAATTCACTCAATTCAACAGCTCATGTTATTTGAAAGAGCAAAAATTCTATTGGCAACCTTCATATTGTAACATGACTGATTTACTCAATTATGTTACAACACGCGACTAAATATTTGATTTGATTAGATTTTGTAGTATTTTCCTATTATATGCTTTAGGTCACGATTTGCATAGTTGTAAATTATAAAAATCTGATCATATTAATGCATAGACGGATTCAATTGAGAAAGAATAGGTAAGTGACTGTTACCTAAATTAGTTTTGAATATATGTCTATATTTTATTAAGGAAATTTCTTTAAATGAATATTTTATGTGCAATAGAAGTTTCTTTAACTCATTTGTGCTGATTCTCATTGATTAAAATTACTCTAATTCGTGCTATAAGCTATCATAAGGTTTGAGTAACTGATTATTTTATTGCAGGAAAGAAATCTAAAAGTTTCCTTCTCTGTTACAATATGACTAGGTTGACAGATCGAGTTGTAATACGTAAACAGAATTAGCAATTAGTTTCTAAATTAGTTTTCTAAGTTTGAGAACGAACTTAGCTGATCTTACAAGTTTTCTAATCAACATTAAATGCTCTTAAATGTTATTTTGCAGATCATACACGTGAAAGCTTATACTCTCACTCTATTTAAAGGCCAATAAAGAGTAGCTTTAGGTAGAAACCACTATTATATTTTTCAGTTGTAAAAAAAAACGGTTTTTCTTTTAGTAATATTTTAGACTTAGGAGGTATCCTAGTCGTTTGAGTGACAGTGCTTCGAAAGAGGTGTTGATTATCTTCGGGAGAAGATCGACTTCAAGTATCTGAAAAGATTTTAAAAGAACGAAGTCAACCTAAAATGAGTGGTACTCGCTAGACACTTTGGTGAAAGAATATATCCACATTGCGACAATCAAAAGAAGAAATCTTTTATTGTATAAATCACATTAGTATTTATATTCATTTAAACTTTACTAATAATATTTATTTTCTGAGCATGACACTTTAAACGTAAATCATCAAGAAATAACTAAACCAAATAAAAATATTTTATATCATTTTTACAATTTCTATGTTACCATCTCACATAATTAATTAAAAATGAATTCTATTCGATAATAGCTAATATTTCGTACAAGATCTACGGGACGAGTTGTTGACCTCTGTGCTTAGTTGCATGTTTTAAATATCTGTCATTTATATTTTTATTCATTTATGATATAATGAAAGTTCTACTTCTTTCGTCGGAAATCTAACTAATTAGCCATTTAGTTGTGGCACTTATATATGGTCTGATAAAAGGTCTTTAACCCATCTCTCAGAACTGTAGTCATGTACTTGCATATTTATTTTCAAAACTTTCATTTTTATTTTTTTTATCTCTGTCTTAATAGCTGTATAACCTATGTCAGACAAATGACTTTATAACTATTTGTTTTTAGTACTTTATGTTTTGTTTTGTTTTAGTTATTTATTTTACTTCTGACAATGGGCTGGACTGACACGTGTTAGAAGACTAATTATCTGACTGTTTTCTTGTTTGTTTTGTTTTTTTTTTTTTTTCCTTTCTAAATGTCTGGTATCATACGCATTAAGAGAATTATCCCTCAAAATCCTGCCAACTCACAGGCCTTGCTGTAAAAGCCTCTTGTGATTTTCGGACTCGTGGACTCATCATCCACGTAACTTTTTATTTTTGACTACCCCTCCTCCTCAATTAAGCGTTTCAATTTCTTCTAATTTAATCACAAAAATAAGTATCCCGGACGAAGTTATTATTAAGGAATCAATTGCAGTGCTCTGTGTAATATCTATGCTACTTTATTATTAATTTTTTAAGGAATCAATTTTAAATTTGATTAACATGTTTGATTTCATATATCATACGAGTGTTTATTCATAAGAATCAGTCTATTTTTATTATCAGAGACGCCAGAGTTTGGAATATTTCTAACTTAGTAATTATATTTTCTTTTTCTCTAAGAATCCAAATGTAGCTTTAGGAATTGATTTTGTATTCAACAGTCACAGATTATATTGTCAAATCTAATAAATAATATATTTTGTTTTAGGTAACCCTAATAAATAATATTTGTTATACATTGAGTCTTATCTCTTCTTTTTTATTTTTCTTTCAGAAACTTCATTGGTTTCCATCTTTTTTAAGTGTGAGAATGCATGAGAACTATTCATTCTCCAATTGATTATTGTTTTTTCAATTTCTCGCCTCATTAAAATTACGAACTTTTTGCATGAGATCAACCTCTTGTAATATTGTTGATGGTAATCTCGTTACTCGTAATGTGCTTCGTCTACAACTTTGAGCACCATAAGCATGCGTGCTGCATGTGTTACTACGCAACTTAATCCATTTCAGCTTTATAAGTAAATAAGTATGATTCACGACCTCTTAATGTTATAGAGCATATATATTGAATCAATATTTTAGGCTATGTTTACTATTCCTTAGCTTGTAAAGAGAATAGAATAGAAATTAAAAATTTGGAAAATATTTCATTTTCTCATATATTTATGTATTTAATTACTAAAGTGGGGCACAAATTTTGAGGAGGCACCATAGCCATAGTGTGAGAATAGGGCCCAAAGTCCCCACATAAATTATAAAAAAAAGATATATGTTATATATGTTAAATCTCTATAAATTAATACTCCTACAACCATGAAAATTTATTAACTAATCTAGATGCTATTTTTAATTCATTACTTTATATATTAATTGATAAAAAAAAAATTTATCAAGCGATTTCTTAGTTTTTTTCTTTCACCAAAACATTGAACATAATATTGGCTATTGCGATGTTACGAATATTACTTAATTATCAAATTTCGAATGATCATTATTCTATATATTTGTCTAACTAAAACATGTTCATCAACTTAATTTTTAGTCTTCACTGCAACAAAAAATACCTTTCAATGCGCTTTATAAGTGCCTTAAAAAACCTTTCACGGTGCCCACAAAAGCGCCTTGGTTCCAGGTGCCGTAATAGGTCTTAGTTACGAAGGTACTTATAAGGCACCGTAGAAGGTCTATCAAGACGCCTATTAGGCGCCGTGAAAGGCATCTTCCACGACGCTACAGGCGCTGTGGAAGATGCCTTTCACGACGCCAAATAAGTGCCGTGGAAGATGCCTTTCACGACTCCAAATAGACGCCTTGGTAGATAATTTCTAGAGGATATTTGTAACGTATTTGTCTATACTACCCTCTGGAATTTTATAAATGTAATCCAAATTCATTACATATACCAAATATTTGAAATAAAATGGAGTATAAATATATATTTACATAGCAATATTAAATTAACATAATAATCCATATAATCTATATATATATTAGTTTTCTAAGCCAAACTAACATAATCATCAAAGACTGCGTATAGTTTAAATAAACAAAGATTAAGAACCTCAAATGAGAAATTGTATTAGTTCTTCGATCCACTCTTCAAGAAGTCCGTTGATATTATCCTTTGTATAGAAATTTTGTCCATTAAATTACAAATTCAAACACCTTATTTGTTAGAAAGTTATCAATCAAACTATAAATTAGAATAGAACTAATAAAACATATGGTTATATACTATCATGGTAAATGATTTAACATTGGCTTGTTCAATGACTTTTCTCATAAATTTATATATGTAGAATCCGCACTCAACATTTGTCGGTTGTCTTGGGCACTATACATAAACATAAAGTAAACATAAGTAATTTTAATTAATCTTCTACCTAACAAGTGTTATTAATTCAAATTTAGTACCTTTATTAACTTATAAACCAGACCATTTGATCTTCCTTTCTTCCCTTTTTCTACATTATATATCTTGAATGCACTTTGAATTGAAAATGCGCAAACATAATAATAAAAGATTAGCAATAGCAACCATAAGTAAAAATACCATAAGAAACTAAACTATAACAAAATAACTATTAGAGAACTTACTCGATCATTGTTAAACCAATTTCCTCACGGAGAGTTAAGCCGAGAGGATTTAGAAACCATGCATAATCTTTAAGAGGATAAATGATAAGCAACATCCAATGGTCCCTACTCATAAAATTGATGATAAAAATTATTAATATGTAACAATTAACTTCATATAGGAAGTAGTTGATCATATGACAATTTGTTAAGTTTAAAATCTTACCCATGATGCTAAGGTGTAATTAGAAATTGATGTTCATTCTCCATAGATAACATCCGGGTTGCTAAACTTATAGCACGATCCTCACGTGGACCACCTTCTATAGCAACTGCACTAGGATCCATGAACATATACCTAGCTTGATAGCCATAAATGGTCACTAAATGATGTAAATACCTACAAGTACAAAATGCAATGTGAATTAAGTGTTGTATTATATAATTGCCAACTATAGATACATGTATATATATAAAGTTCTATATATATTAAAAAAATAAACTTCTTACCTCATGTATAATGCAATAGGCATGACCTCAATCTTTTGTAATATGCAAAACTCAATTATGTCTTCTTTGAATATAGATAAACAAAAAGCTTCTCCAAACAATTCTTTTCATCAAAGGGAACATTAACAACAACACCTTCATCTACTCCTTGAATGGTATTCAATAGTAATTTTATAGAAGCTGGTGCACCATCAACAAATTTAAACTGTGTTTGTGTAACAGATTCTGCTTTATTTTTTTGTGGATGTACTCTTTCTTGTGTTTGAGGTGATTGTGGTTATGAAGATTTATTCTTCCCCATTTGAAACCTGTTTATATCATTAAACTCCTAAAATCCAAATAAATGATGAAATGTTAACAAACAAGTTAATAATTCACATTAGAATTCAATAAAGGATGAATTTATTTAGAAAATGGGTCTACATACCAAATTATCTTTAAAGATGACAAGCATCTTAGGCAATGCAAGATGCGATCCAAGTGCGTCACCTACCAACCTCGTATCATCATCTGGATTTGGAATATGAATTAGAGCTGTAGCATCAAGAACAACCTCTACTGATATACAAAAATTATTCTCCCCCAATTCTCTGCCGTGAATAATAGTTGATGAGGTTGACTCTTGTACATGTCCTAAAGTAACTATGTTATCACGAGACCCCACTATAAGCTTGTATGGTCGGTTCTACAATATAGAAAATCAAATACAATTTATAAATACAAGTAGTTAATCAATATGTTAAGAAAGAAACTCATATAAACATACTTTTTTGAGTCGTGAAGATGTTCCTATAGCCACCATTGGATTTACATGTATCTCTTATGGTTGCACTTCTTCCTTTTAAACTTCTGACCGTAAAGGAGTTGTATTAGAACCATCAACATTACTTTGTTGTCCTGCTTGAATCTTAGCAATTTCTATTTTGAATCATTCTTCTTGTTCTTTAAGCATTTGTTGCATCTTGCATGTTTGTTCATCTTGTCATTGTTTCAAATCAAATGATTGTTACTTCTTTGTTGGAACAGGTTGATGAAAATATTGTCTGTGGCTAACGTAAAATCCTATTCCTATACACATCCAGAATATTCAGGAGTGCCTAAAGCCATTGTTAAGATATCATTAGAACCGTTTATTTCGACATTTCCCTTTTGGAATTGTTGATTATAATCTTCCTACAAACATGTACAGAATTGAACATTAGACTATGCTATACTTTTAACAAAATTACAAATTAATATAATCAATATGTTGTAATAAGCAACTTACAATTCTATCAACTACTGCTTTAATTTCCTCAGTATGGCCTCCTTTTTTAGAGACACATCCTCTACTCCATAGCTCGGATCTATCAATACCACATCGGCCTTCGTCTTTTTCAATCTTAGCTTCTAGTCCAGTATAACCCAAGCAAGACATACGATATAGATATTTATTTTGTGTTGCTTTTCCCTGTTGTACTTTCCTAGCTTTCTCCCATTCTGCACTTAATCTTTTCTTAATAACTCATCCCAAACTTGAGGTTCAATCCACGGTGCATATGATGCTGGAGGGTGCTTTAATAACTCTAGACAAGTATGTCTATACTCATAAATCAATTCAGTTGTAATCCTAGACTTAAAATCTCTCCACATTTTTCCACAACTTTTTAAAGTTTTTTTTTTCTTTGTAGTCCAATACAAATATTTCCTACAATGTAAAAGAAATAATATTAATACCAAATATATATTCTAATAAATATGAAATAAAAATATTCATGTTCATACCAATATTATATACCAGAACTCATCTTTTAAGTCCGTTNTTCCTCTTGGTTTCTTTTTATGTTTTCTTTCACTTTGACTACTTTGTGATGGTGTAAATTGATAAACATCATCTGCACCTTCATTTTCCATGTCAATAATTACCAGTTAAATAATAAAACCACAAATATAGATAAAAAATTAAGATAGAAAATAATAAGCAGGTAAACATAAGAGATAATGTATTTAAAAAAAACAAAACATCAATCCATAAAGATATAAAAATGAAACAAAAATATATAACTTATTTGATTTGTACCTCATTGGTTTCTTTATTTGATTATCAATCCAAATACCTTCACCATCATCTCGTAAACATATAACATCACCTTCATTAACGTCTTCTATCAAAGCCTCCACCGAAACTCCTTTTGAGAATATTTCATGAGTAACAAGTATTTCGTTCTCATCTTCAACTCTTAAATTTTGATATTCTTTTAGTTTTGTTGCAAGAATAATCGACCATCGAGCATCAAGTGGATCATTGACATAAAATACTTGTTTTACTTATGTTGCCAATATAAATGGATCATTCTTGTGACCTATCTGGTTTAGATCAATTAAAGTGAAGCCTAACTCATCTGCTCTAACCCCATAGTTACTCTCCACCCATTGACACATAAATACCGGGAACCGAAATGTGACAAAATCAAGTTCCCAAATTTCCTCAATAACGCTATAGTATACCATATCACCCTCTATTGGGTTTTTATCCTTCGAACTTGAAAATTGTATGATTTTTGCAACAATATTTACCCTACTATTTTGGGTTGTTCTTATGTTGTCGCAGTCTCTTGTGCAAAAATGAACACTGTTAACTTGATAAGCATTCTACTTAATTACATCCAATGATGGTCCATGTGATATTCATTTCAATGTATCAGATAGATTATGTGTTGCCTTGTTCATTTCAACTACAATCTATTCAAAATGCAAAATTAATAATTAGAAAACCCAACATATTAGTACTCATACTCTAAAATAGGGAAAAAATGAAATCAAACTATTAATTATAACAACTAATTGGAATTACCCGTTCGCGAAACCAACTAATAAAAGTTCGATGATGTTTATCATAGATCCACTTCTCTCTTTTTTATTTCATTGAGAATTGTATTTTGATCCAATTTATATGCTCCCTTTAACAAATCATCCCTAAAGTAAACCATTAATATTAAAGAATTCAACATTCAATTAATATAAATCTAATTCATAATAAAACTTACTCGATGAAAGGTTGGACTTCAGCTATATTTTGTAATACAGTATGATATGCTTGGTCTAGTTGTTCTCATTTAACTGTACACATGATACCACTACTTACGCTTTTATTAATATTTGAAGATGCTAGTACTCTGATAGCTTTTACATTTGCTAAATACTCAGAACAAAACTCAACAGCTTCTTCTGCGATATAACACTATACAATGCATCCTTCTGGCCGGCTTCTATTTCTAACATATCTTTTTAGAATTTTCATGTATCTCTCAAATGGATATATCCATCTCAAATAAACAGAATCACATAACTTCACTTCTCTAACCAAATGTACAGTAAGATGTATCATTATATCAAAAAAACTAGGAGGAAAAAACTGCTCAAACATGCAAAATGTTACAACAAGTTCACGTTATAGTTCGTCTAACTTGGATACATCGACCACCTTAAAACAAATTCTATTAAAAAATAAGCATAATCTGATGATTGCATATCAAACATTTTTAGGCAATACGGGCCTGATCACTATAGGTAGCAGATGTTGCATTAGTGTATGACAATCATAAGATTTAAGTCCAACTAATTTCAAATTGTTCATCTCCACTAATGTTCTAATATTAGAAGAATAGCCTTTAGGAACCTTCACATTAAATAAAGATTGACACAATTGATATTTTTCTTCCTTTTTCAATGTGAAGCAAGCAAGGTATAAATATGTTCGCTTCTCCCCACTTTAGGAGCTAATTCTTTTCGAACACCCATATCAACAAGATCCATACGAGCACCAATACTATCCTTATTCTTTCCTGGAATATTTAATAAAGTTCCAATTATACTATCACATATGTTCTTCTCAATATGCATGACATCTAAGTTATGTCTCAGAAGTAAATGTTGCCAATACTCAAACTCAAAGAATATAGATTTCTTCTTCCAATAACTTTTTGGGGTTCAAATTACTGCGTCTTTTTTTTTTTCCTTACTGATATCACTTATTTTAACCTTTCCAAGCCTAAATTCGAGCTTAGAGACTGTTTCTAGTATCTCTGTCCTAATTAAAGGTTGCGGTGTCAATTCAAATTCTTGAGAACCATTAAATACTTTTTTCCAATTTCTGTATATATATTTGTGAGGTAAAAATCTTCTATAGCCCATATAACTCAATTTTCTAGCATATTTTAAGAACTAACAACTTATTTTCTCATCACAAATAGGACATGCTTTATATCCTTTAGTAGAAAACCCAGACAAATTCCCATATGCAGGGAAGTCATTGATTGTCTATAGTAACATAGCCTTAAGAGTAAAATCTTCATCCTTATATGCATCATAGGTTTTCACACCATCATTCCACAAACTGTTCAACTCATCAATCAACAGGGCTAAATATACATCAATGTCATTACCAAGTTGTCTAGGTCTTAATATTAACATTGTAAGAAGTGTAAACTTTCTTTTCATACACAACCATAGAGGAAGATTATAGATTACAAGCATTACAGGCCAACAACTATATTTGCTACTTAGAGTTGTATGAGGATTAATACCATCCGCAGATAGACCAAGACGAAGATTCCTTAGATCACTTCCAAAAGAAGGCCATTTGTAATCTATTATTTTCCAAGCTGGTGAATTGGCTGGATGTCTAAGTTTACCATCTTCTATCCTCTCATTCTTATGCCATATTAGATCTTTAGCATGCTCACGATTTCGGAATAGACGGGTAAAACGAGGAATTGGAGGAATATACCACAAAACCTTAGCAGGGGTTCCAACTTTTACCTCTTTAGAATTCTTATTCTATTGCCACCTAGGCTCACCACATACTGGACAACAAATTGCATCTTTAAATTTCTTTCGATATAAAATACAATCATTTGGGCAAGTATGAATTTTCTCATATTGCATACCCAATGAGCATAAAGTCTTTTTAGCCTCATAAAAGGAAGGTGGTATCTCATTATCATTTGGCAATATCTCTCGTAGTAAAGCTAACAAGTCTAAAAAACTCTTATCATTCCATCCATGTCTTGCTTTCAAATTATACAATTTCAATAATGCAGACAACTTTGTAAATTTCGTACAACCAGGATAGATCGGTTTCTCAGCATCATTAAGCAATGATTGAAGCTTAATAGGATCTACATCTGTTTCATATTATGCATCATTAATCATTTCAAAAAGATCATCATTTAAATCTAACTCATAATCATCTCTTATACTCTTCTTTGACGAAAATTCGGTAGTTGGGACCTTTTCACCATACGAAATCCATTGTTTATAACTTTGATCTATTCTATTGAAATATAAGTGTTCTTTTATCTTTTTAACACTTATCTTTTGCAAATTTTCACATTTAATATACAGACATGGAATTAAATTAGAATCTTTGACATTTTCAATAGTAAACTCCAAAAAGCTATTAATTCCCTCTTTATATTCAGTCGATAGTCTATCTGCCAATATCCATTCCTTATCCATTTTAAGCACAATTGAAAAAAAAATAAAAAATAAACAACTGATATAAAAAACTAACTAAATTGAGTACCATAAAAAATTGTATATAATCTCCCCTATTTCTAGCATTAACCAATTGAGTAACTAAACTACCAATTATAAATTAACACTCATTTCAAATTATTCTTATATTTCTAAGTACTACCAAATTCAGAACTTAATTTATTCTTAAATAGTCTCATTTGTTACAAACAATTTGTCAATCAACCAACTATAACATATGACAAAATAATATCAACACAAATAATAAACTCAACCAATCCCACACAATTATAACATCATCATATCACCATAACATACAATTTCCTATATGATATCATATCTCATCTAGTTTAAATTTTCCAAAATAATAAGATAAAACCAATGTGAAAGTGACATGCATAAGTCAATAAAAGAAAAAAATTTGAGAAAACATACCTCAGTTTGCTCAGTTTTCTAATTCACAAGTAATCTCAGTATTTTAACTTCTACTAAAACCTATACACAAATTAAAATGATAAATAAAATTAAACATATATAATCCATAATACTTTAAATTAAATATTGAATATGTAAATTTCTAAAAACTACACAATATTCAATTAAAATTTCATAAATTTGGTTTAATTGACACCAAGGATGGAAATTAAAAAGCATAACCTAATATATGATTTCTAGTAAATAAACATGAAATTGGTATAAATTCATATAATACACTTTCAATTTGAAACTTTTTACAACTAAATGAACTCACATTTCACCTAAAATAAATAAAAAAATAGCAACAAAATAATAACAAATTCGGATTAATTTGCTCTTAAATAGCAAAACTTACTCAAAAATAAGATTTCTACTAAATAAATAGTCTAACTCAGTATTACAAGAGTAAAGAATATCAATGCATGCTCAAGATATTCATATTTGATAAATTAGGGTTTCCAAGTATAAACTCTTTCAAATATAACCTAAAACATGAAATTTCTACAAAATAATTAGTCAAAATCATGGTTAAGACAATGGATAATCTAATTTTAGTGACAAAAATGAGTTTAAAAGCTTAAACATACCTTGTTTACCAGAAAAAATAGTGAAAATGGTGGAAGGGGGAGATTGGCTACGGCTGTAAGTGAATAGAGAAAAGGGTGAGAAAAGTAAGAGGGAAGTGATATGGCATCATTTTTTTGGGTCCTTTATATAGGGCTCCTACCTCGGTGCCATATGGGTGCCGAGAAAAGTATATCACGGCGCCTAATGGGTGCCGTGAAAATTAAATACCAGGTGCCTATTAGGCGTCGTTAAAGATTGTACATCACGGCGTTTTTTAGACGCTGTGGTATTTCTCCGTTTATCACGACGCTTGTTAAGTGTCATGATAGTTAATTAATTATCACGGTATTTCCGTACACGTGCCATGATAGTACACATTTTTAGTAGTACTTGTAAAATAGAACACATAGATCTATCTATTTTTGCAACAAACTAAATTTACATTCGATTTATACTTAATTAATATATTTCATGAATATTAAGTTAAGCAAAAATATTTCTATTTAAGTAGTAAAATGAAAAATAAAGTCTTACAAACGATAAACTAGACACAATGGGTTCTCTTATAAAAGTTGTAGAGAAATAAACACCGGCGGATGAAATACGTAAATTATTGTGTGATTACATTATAGAAAATCCAACTTGCACCTAAATGCAATTGCAATAGTGGGTGTCAGAAAAGTTTAACTTGCAAGTGAGCAAATTACAATATCAAATATCATCAAACTATCAGCCAATATCGAAAAAGGTGATGTCAAATGATACAAAACTGCGAAATTCCAAGAGCTAGAGAAGTTTCTCTATAAGTGTTTTGTTCAATACCAAGAACGTGTGAAAATGATCGGCTAATCACATAGAAGGCAAAGGAGTTTTCGAAAAAGATGTATCCCTTAAGTACAATAGAATTATATTTTTCTCAAAGTTGGCTTTGTTAAAGAACATGGACAATCAAATTGTTAAAGAATATGGGCAGTCAAAAATAGTGACTAATCACATTTTTTGATAATGAAATATAGTATGTGTTTTTGCTCTTACTATCCAAGCTCATTTTTATTGACAATGGGCTATTGTAGGCTATTAACCATGTGAAGAGAAAGAGTTTTAGCCTATAAATAGACCTCTTCACAACTCCATTTTGCATCCCAACAAAAGAGGAAAAAAAAATCTCAATACAGAGAGATAAAGAAAGAACTTCAACTGAGAAGTTCTTGAAAGATTTTATATGAGAAAAATTCGTGAGAATAATTTGGGTTAGGATTGTGAGTTGTGAGTATTATAAATATTATGTAAATTTTTCTTCCTATAGTGAAAGATCTATAGTAGTCTTATGGATATAGCCAAATTAGTGAACTACATAAATTTTGTCTTCTTTATTCGCTTTCTTTATCATTTTCGCAATTTGGCATGTCTACTAGGGAAGTTATTTCCCTAATAACTAGTACTAGAGTGCCAGGTTGAGTATTTTTCATATGTATAATATTATTCATGTAAACAATACTGTTCATTTATATGAAAAGTTAATAGTAAGAAGCAATGGCTGGAGAAGACGGATCGGGACTCGGTATCAGCAAATTTGACGGTGCAGATTTCTCATTCTGGAGATTGCAGATTAGATATTATCTGTATAGTAAGAAATTATATTAGTCTCTGTTAGAGGTGAAACTAAAGAAAATGGAGGACGATGAACGGAAAGTCCTTGATCGATAGGTATTAGGTGTAATCTGATCGACGCTAATAAGGAACATTGCTCACAACGTGACAGAGGCGAAAATCACAGTAGAGTTCATTTGATAAAAAAAAGTTGTTAAATTTAAAGAGAGGAGAAGGTGCTTCAGTTGCAGTACACATCAATGAATTCAATACGATCATCTCACAATTGATATATGTTGAAATCAATTTTGATGATGAGATTCATGCTCTCATTCTTTTTGCATCTTTACTGAATAGTTAGGAACCTATGAGAGCAGCAATTAGTAATTCCATTGGCAAAGAAAAGTTACAGTCCAGCGATATTAGGGATCGAGTTCTCATCGAGAAAGTGTGAAGAGTAGATTCTAGTGAATGAACATCATTGAGTTCTATCTTAAATCTCGAGAATAGGGGTAAAAACAACAAGAGAAATTCTAACCGAGGTCATGGCATATCCAAATTAAGGAATGATAGAGATAAGTCCAGACCAAGAAGAAAACTAAAGTGCTAGAACTGTGGCAGGACTGGCCACTTAAAAAAGAACTGTATGGCACTAAAGAAGAAAGACAACTCACACAATGCTAGCACTGTGACTGAGAAGGTACAAGAAGCTTTATTATTTTCTGTTGATAGTCCAATTGATTCTTAGGTTTTAGATTTAGGAGCCTCGTTTTATACCATTGCACACCGAGAAATTATTGAGAATTACATTTCTGGAAATTTTGGTAAGGTGTATCTAGCCGATGGAGAACCATTAGAAATTATTGGTATAGACAAACAGATCGGCGTGGAAAATCTAGAAAAGGTATGTACTAGGCTTGATGAGGAATTTTATCTCGGTGGGACAGCTTAATGATGACTAATACAATGTGACCTTTTCTAATGACTTCTGAAAGGTCAGCAAAAGAGCCATAATTATTGCTTGAGGAAACAAAACTAGGACTCTTTATATGAATGACTTCAAGTTGCAGAGATACACTAGCAGCTTTAGATGCTAGTATTAATTAAAGTCTATGGTATTGTAGAGTTGGACATATGGGCGAGAAGAGAATGAAGGTAATACTATCAAAAGGAAAGCCATCGGAGCTGAAGTCAGTTGGGCATAGTCTTTGTGAAAGTTATATCATTGGCAAACAGAAAAGAGCGAGCTTTTCAAAAGGCAAAAGAGAATCGCGTGCGGCAAAGTTAGAGCTGGTCTAAATAGACGTATGGGGACTATCCTCTATGACATCCCTTAGAAGCTTAAGATATTATATCACTTTTATTGATGATTCGAGCATAAATGTATGGGTTTATTTTTTAAAAAATAAATTTGATGTCTACAATACCTTTAAGAAATGGAGGGTCGTGATAGAAAATGAGACTGATTTGAAAGTAAAGTGTTTATGATATGATAATGGAGGAGAATATGAAGATGATGAGTTTAAAAGATATTGTGCACTTAATGGAATCTAGATGGGGAAAATCATTCCAGAAAAATTATAACTGAATGGTATAGCTAAACGGATGAACAGGATCCCGAATGAACGTGCTAGGAGTATGAGGTTATATGCTAGATTACTGAAAATATTCTGAACTAAAGTAATTAGCATTACAGCATTTCTGATCAACAGGGGACCCCTAACACCTCTTGATTTTAAAATACCATAAGAGGTTTAGAGCGGTAAAGAGGTAAAAATTTCATTCTTGAAAGTTTTTATTTATTTATCCTATATTCATATCGACCTTACTAGTCGAAGTAAACTTAATCCAAACTCTAAGAAGTGCTACTTTGTTGGTTATAGCAACGATAAGTTTAGTTATTGTTTCTGGGATAATCAAAGTCGAAAGATTATCAGGAGCAAAGATATTATCTTTAATGAGGATGTGTTATTCAAGGATAGATTAAGCACCATAGCCAATAGTGCATGTCCTGAAGTCAAGAAGACAAATAAAATACCATTAAATGACATCCCAGTAGATGAGGTGAAGAATAATGCCCAGAAAAAATCAAGAAATTATAGCTCCTAAGACAAATCCATAAAATTTTGTAATTGAACTAAAGGGATCATCTAGAACCACTCGACCGCCACAAAGATATTCTCCTATACTGTATTATATTTTGTTGACTGATAGAAGAAAGTCAGAGACTTATGAAGAAGTTGTGCATTATAAGTCAATCAAGTTAGAGTTAGTTATGAAAAATGAGATGGATTCATTATTATCCAATTAGACATAGGAGTTGGCTGAACTTCCAGAGAGAATCAAGGCACTACACAATAAGTAAGTTGACCAAATAAAGGAAAAACATAATAGTAGCGAGCGGTACAAGGCAAGACTTGTTATAAAAGATTTTTAATAGAAAGAAGGCATTGACTATACCGAGATTTTTTCTCTAGTGGTCAAACTAACTACAATCAAAATAGTACTTGGATTGGTGGCTAAGGAAGAATTATATCTAGAGCAGCTAGATGTCAAAATAGCATTTCTCCATGATGACTTGGAGGAAGAAAGTTATATGAATCAGCCACAAGGCTTCAAAGTACAAAGATTGGAGAAATTGACGTACAAACTTCAGAAAAGCTATATGGTCTTTAACAAACTCCAAGACAGTGGTACAAGAAGTTTGATAGATTTATGAGTAATAATAGTTACTTGAGATGCCATACAGATTATTGCTCCTATGTGAAAAGGTTGGACAATTCCTACATCATTGTACTTCTATATATAGATGATATGTTATTGCTTGAGCTTGCATAGAGAAGATTGACAAGTTTAAGAAAGAATTATCAAAGGAGTTCTCAACAAATGACTTAGGAGTAGTAGAGCAAATCCTTGGAATGAGGATTTCTAGAGACAAGGTGAACGGGACGTTAAAACTATCACAAGAGAAATATATAAAGAAAGTGCTTAACTGATTCAATGTAAACGGAGCAAAGCCTGTGAACACTCCTTTGGCTAGTCGCTTCAAACCAAAGAGTAGTCACCTTTAATAGAGGAGGAGCATATCTACATGGCAAAGGTATCTTATACGTTTATTATTGGTAGTCTTATATATACCATAGTGTGTAATAGACTGGATAAAGCCTATGCAATGGGAGTTGTGAACCAATATATGAGTAATCTAGGTAAATAATATTAGGAATCAGTAAAGTAGATTCTCACATATTTGAGAGGTATTACAAACAAAGCCCTATGTTTTAGAAGGACTGGTTTAGACTTATAAGGCTGTGTGGATGCTGATAGCTGATGATTTAGATGGCAAAAAGAGTACTACTAGATACGTATATACTCTTGAAGGTACAATACTTTTAACTACTAAGGCAGAGTATGTTACTGTAACAGAAGTTTGCAAAGAGATGATATAGTTAAAGTCTTTCTTAGAGAAACTGGGTCACAAGCAAGAGAAGAGTGTGCTATATTGTGACAGCTAAAATGCAATTCACTTGGTAAAGAATCCCATTTTTCATATTAGAACAAAGCATATATAAGTATGGTATTGCTTTATCAAATCAGTTTTAGAAGATGGAGTCTTAGTGTTTGACAAGGTTCTAGGAAGCAAAAATCTTGCAGAAATACTAATGAAGATGATGACCATTGATAAAATGAAGTTGTGTTCAGCTTCAATTGGTCTGCAAGTATGAAGAGGAGAGATAGACTACTACATTAGTTATAATGTGTGAAGATTGATTGAAATCAAGTCTTCAAGTAGGAGATTGTCAAAGAATATAGACAGTCAAATTGTCAAAGAATGTGGACAGCCAAAAATAATGACCGTCCATATGTTTTGACAATGAAATATAACATGTGTTTTTGCTCCTACCATCCAAGCTCATTTTTGTTGACAATAGGTAGCCATCATAAGTTACTAACCATGTGAAGGGAAATGGTTTTAGCCTATAAATAGACCTATTTGCAATTTCATTTTACATCCTAACAAAAGAGAAAAGAAAATCTCAATATAGAGAGATAAAGAAAGAACTTCGACTAAGAAGTGCTTGGGAGATCTTTTGTGAGAAAATTTCTTGAGAGTAATTGGGGTTAGAGTTGTGAGTGTTATAATTATTATGTAAATTTTTCTCCTGATAGTAAAAGATCTACAGTAGTCCTGTGGACATAGCCAAATTAGTATACCACATAATCATATCTTTTTATTTTGTTTTATTTATCACTTTCGTAATTTGGCATGTCTACTAGGGAGGTTATTTCTCTAACAGGCTTGAGCATTTCAAATCAAGACATGGCATCAAGATGTATCGTTATTTCAGAGAAAATGAATCGGTTGATATGGAGCATGTGGAGAGCAATTTGCAGTCCATAAGAGAGATTAGATCAATTTCCTGTGAAATATGTTTTCAATATGGATTAAACAGGATTATTTTATAAGCTACAACAAGATCATTATTCTCTTGCAACTAATCAACTTAAAGGTAAAAAACAAGAGAAAGAAAGACCCACAATTATTATTTGTTGTAATGAAAATGGTTTTGAGAAAATTCTTTATGGTTCATTGGCAAGTATGCTAAACCATAGTGTTTCAAGAATGAGAATTTGAGCAGTATGAACTGCGACTATCATGCCAACAAACAAGCATGGATGACTGGTATTTTATTCCAAGAATATGTTCAACAACTTCATAGAAAAATAGATGGTAGAAAAGTTCTCTTGCTTGTTGATAATTGTCCCGCTCATCCAAAAACTATTGAAGGTATGAGGAGTCGACAATTAAATAAAAAATAGAATAGAAAAAGAAAAAATTATTTCCTTCAATTTCTGCCTTTTCCTTCGTTGATAGAAAACGGAGAAATGGAATTATTTTCTTCCTTGAGGTACATAAACTTGATAAGAGTCTAATCTAAAGAATAGCATTCAAAGTGTACTTTTTTTCCCTTGTGGTTGGTGATAACTTCTATTTACAAACCTATTTTTCTCTTTTAAAGGTAAACTATGCTCCTCAATACACAACATGGCAAGTCAGAGCAAAAAATGATGCAACCCCCATGTGTCAACAAGAATCAGAAGTGGCAAAAAGAGGGGAAATATGAAAAAATGTACTGGCAAAAAGCTGCTTCAATTAGAATGAAAGACATTCAACTTCATCTATTCTAACAACATTCCCCCCACAGTGTACAATATCTGACAACTGCTTCACAAGTGAAGTCACCAGTCCAACCTGATATTCCTCGAAAGATAGAGCTTATCGATGTATTCGATAACTGGAAGTGAGGCTTTAATGTACCTTCTCATTTTCTTCTCTGCTGAGTTATCTGCAAAAGATGAAAAAGTATAAGAGAGAGTTTAGGTTAACAGGATTTAAAATATCTTGATGAACAATTATTGAGATTGATATAAAATAAGCTTTGGCAGTTCACAACTTAATTTGGCTGGAATTACATAAAAGGGTGAAGGGGCATAAAATTCTGCATTAAATCACTCCTTATCGAAAGTTAGTTTGAGAAATGAAAACAAATAATGCCTTAACAGGATTCTCCTAACTCCCCATCTGATTAATGTGACATGATCAAGGATATATAGTCTTTTGGTTGTGTCAAACAACTTTCTAACACTTATGATCTTACTACTTCTACTATGCACATAAAAAACAGAACATGTGCATATGGTTTAGAATAAGATGCTATGTTTTGCTGGCATTGCAAATGTGTTGCTATGCCCTGTTTCTGGAGCTAACTCTACCATTGAACAGATGAAGCTTTAAAAATCCGAGACCCAGACCATGGAACAAGTTCTAAACATAAAACTAGTAAAAAGAGAAGATTGATTTAGACAAACTGGTCTCGTTGAGCTTCAGCAAGAGTTGTTCTCTTGTGGGCAGTGCATACATTCCAGCGGCAACTGCTGTCCTTACAGTCCACGAGTGGTATGGTGCACAAACTTGAGCATAAGCTGTTGAAGCAGCACCCTTTAAATAATAATCACTGCATTTAAAGAAGTGATTTAAAATGTTAGATTCATTACCAGAGATAAATACTAGAAACATTCTTAATGATTACGATAATGGCATTGCTTGCTCCCTAAAAACTATCTGGACTGGGGACACATTTCATTCAAAGTCCGCTAAGGAGGAGGCAGATCGATCATACTCATTTGATAAGAATTGCTCAAACAAAGCTCTGATGAGATCAAGACCCTGCCTAACACGTCGTAAATTGCGTGAATTGCTTCCTGGCGTTTTGACGGTCTGATTTGCTACATCACAATCTAGTATATTTTGCAAAGTGGCATATGTCTTGGAAGCTTCAACAAGATTGTGTACCTGAATGAATCAACTGCCGTGTCAAGTGAAAGAAGGCTAAATGATTGTCATTCAATTAAGAGTATAGTTCTTAATCAGAGTTCATTAACACACACGTAAAGAGATAAGCACAAAACTAAAGCATCAAGCTTGACCGAAAATTATGAACCAAGTTCAAAGATAGCTGAAATTCATATTGCCAACAATTAACGAGTATAACATGTAGCTAAAAACAACATCAATGAGAGAAAAATCCCACAAATAAAAACATCACACCGGAGCCCTCAAACGTTTCTAATGTGGTATATCAATTTTTGAAATGCCTAAGCAGCGAATAAACATCGTTTATTTCTCAAATACCAACAACAAATAGCCACTGTCGATATCATTGATGATAACTTAACCATATTAGAAACGGGAGTAATAAAATTGCCTTACAGCTCCACCCTTAAAATTTATGGTTAGCATGAGAACAAAAGGGCAAAAAAAAAAAATCATAATATTTCGATTGAAAAAAATGCCAATCTTAAGACAAACCAACTTCAGATACAAATTACTTTTAATGGCTTATGTTGGGAGACAAAAACAGCTTTCTCGTTTCTGTTTCGTATTGAAAGTTTCTTCAATATTGGAAGAATAAATTTGAATTTTCTGGATTAACAAAACCCACTTTGGATTTCTGACCTTTACAACACATAATCTAATCAATAGTGATTTCATAAAGCGTGCGTTCACCTAATGTAGCCCCAAAACAATAGTAAAATGTAAATAAAAATAATATCAAATTCATAAAT
>JXTB01000402.1:46428-75787 GCA_002914805.1 Parasponia andersonii
ACTTTTTTGATTATTATTCTATTTTTAAAATTTTTTAAAAATTTCTAATTTAAGTTTTATTTTTTCATATTATGATTAGTTTTATTATTTTTTTTAATATAATATATCATCGTTAACTTATATTAAATTTAGTTTATCGAATAAATAGTAGTACTACATTCATCTCATCAAAATAAATTAATTATTATTGTTATCTTAATTCATTTATTTTTTTTTTGAATATAGAAATAAATACATTATTTAATGTTAGTACATTAAATTTACCTTTAGGCTTAATGTATCCTTTATTTGTTTTAATAGAGACCAAACAAGAAATTTACAGCCTTGATGCAAACAACTTTTATACGTTGCACCTTAATTTGTGTTTCTTTTTCAAAAGAAGAACGTTTCAATTTCATTTCTTATTTCCTTTAGGCATGAGAGGCTATCGAGAAGTTGCAGAAAAACTTTGATACTCTTATAGTGTCCCAACGACCGTTGCTTGCTATTAATTCTGACGAGCAGAAGCCTATCTTCAGGATGTTTCCTTCTTGCTGATGATGTTCTACCTCAAGGTGTGCAAGGAATTTCAGATATAATCAGAGTGAGTATTTTTATGAAATATTGGACCACTTTTTCTTCTATTAATTTGTTTGCAGCAATCACTGATGAATAAGAACCTGATTTTGTACCCAATAACTGAGTTTTCATTAGAATTTGTGAATCAAGTTGAAGTATGAACATAATGTCCAAACTTTTCCATATTAACTTAAACCTTCTTTATTTGTAATTTTTTCCCCTTTTAAGCTGGGCTGTATTAGGATGATTCCTTGCCTTTTAGTTGAGCAATGCTACTATATTATTTTTTTATGCTTCTTCCTTTTCGCCTTCATCTTCACTGTGAAATCGAAAAAAGTGACACAAGAAGGACTTTTTTTTTTTTTTTTGTGTTATGATTATAAGTGTGGCTCTTATGAATCACGAAAGTGCATAAAAAAATACAATCTTAGATTATATAAAGCAAATTTAAATAAAAAATATTCCCTAAAACTCATATAAAAAAGATATCTTTTTATTACTATCTATCATTGTAAGGAAGAATGCAGTACAATGTATAATTCTACTGTTTGGAGTATAACAATTTTTTTATAATTAGTTATTAACTGAAGATATTAAATCATAATTAATGTGATAATTATACAATATGGAGTTAATTGAGAAAATGTAACATATTAAAAATTATATTGAACAAAGAAGGAGTTTGACCTTCTAAAATAAGTGTCAAATTTTCATCAAAGAATTGCGAATTCTATGCCACATGTCGCAACACTACATGGCCATGTGTCCAAGTTTTATTGGAATTCTTCATTGTCTAAGAGTAATATTTCAAAGCCCTTCTCTTAGAAGGTGACACATCACAAAACTTGTGTCAAGTGTTCAATAGTTACCTTACGTGCGTGAGACATCTGTCAAGCAAAGGTGGCAAAAAGGTGGCAAGCTTTGTGAGTCGGAGAATTTATTCTCATTTGTCCCACCGTTTCTACCTCTTCAACATATGCCTATATATCGGTAGTGTCTCTTTGTTATCTGGAGAATGAATCAATACAAATATATAGACATATTTCTCTCTTTTACGAATCTGCCATTTTTTTTTATCCATCAACTTTTTCTTATGTCACATCAATTTTGTTCTTTCTTTTAGCCTATCATCCGAAACTTTCTCTTTCTCTCTCTATTACTTCATCTCCGTCAATTTCAGCATTAATTATTCTTGGTTATTGCCTCTGAATATCACAGCAAATTAAGGCCATATCATTGTTTTATTCTAATTATACTACAGAATAAACCCGTGCATACACATACACATGTATATATGTATATGACATCTATATGTTTAATATTAGTAGTTATATATATACACATATAATCATACATATATATAATACTGCTATTGCTATAGTTGTGGGTGATTTTTATCCACGAGTATAAGATCCGAGGATAAAGGAAAAAATTCGAGTGGAGAACCCCAATCCGAAAAACAATGAGAAAAAAGGCTATTTGATTCCTATCATGATGGGCAATTAGACTCTATCAAGAAGACTGTCTAACCTCTACTAAGAGGACGATCAAACCTCTACCAAGACAGCTATCAGACCTCTACCAAGAGGGTGATTTGACCTCGCGATCAAGAGAGCAGTCTCTGTACCAAGAGGGTGATCCGACCTCAATACTAAGAAGGCAATCAGACTTTTACCAAGGGGGTCATCTGACCTCTATTAAGAGGACTGTCTTACCTCTACTAAGAGGGCTATCAGATCCCTGAAAAGAGGGCGATCAGATCTCTGCCAAAAAAGTTGTCTGACCCTATGACTAAAAAGCCTGCTTAGTCTCAAGGCAGGACACCCAAATGTCTCGAATTATCTCGAGAGCCATAGACTCCTCGATCATTGATTCAAGCCGTTAGTGGCCCATAACTGCTTCGAACCCCATAAAGTATGGGCTATGCCTAGACCTATACCTCCAATAGCCATTAGTGGCCCTCGACCAAGGGTGTGGGAATATGAAGATATTCAGGTGATTAAAACACCATGGCCGTATAGGTCACATATTAAATACATAAGGATCGAGAGCTAGGGGGACAACATTCTCTTCCCAAGTTGATCTAACGGCACTGATGCACTCTGAAGTTCTCTTATATAAATGTGGCCAATCACTACACTAAAGAAAGTTGAAACTTGCCAGTCGAAACTCTGCCATACTCTCTTCTCGTTCACATTTCTCTTATTAATTGTTCTCCATTGGAGACTATCTCTCACTAAAACTCCAATTGCTAACTTAAACTTTGGAGACTATTTGGCAGGTACCACACCGATACCTAGTACCTCCCCCCATTACTACCTCGGTACTCCGAGGCCAAGAGAGAGGGTAACCCCATGCTCTCAGGTTCGAACCAAGCCTGCGGAGAGGGAGTTTTGACCTAGTTCTCAGTAACGACTCGTAATAATTTTTGCTTCCACATTTCTCTATAGTGCCAGGATGAAATTTTACACCAATATTTTAGCACTAGAAGGATAGCCTTGTGTAATTAACAGCCAAGACCTACCCAAAAATATTTTTTCCTCAAAAAAGCCCTTATGGCAAACTCCCGTGCGCCGACCAAAGACCAGCCTGAGGCTAATGTTATAGGGTTAAGCGGAGAATGCCGACAACAAGAGGAGGGGAGGCCTAGTGGCTCTCAGCCTTCATGTCGATCCCACCGGTTTACCTAGGTAACCCACAATGTGGAACCTCTACATCCAATCACAAGGAAGCTAAAACAGTTTGACCAGATCGAAAACCTCATAGAGGTGTTGAATGCCATCTGTGGTGGAAATCTCCCATTAAACTTCGCCTAAATAGCTGCTCGAAACAAGCCCGAGGCTTTACTCAAAGAGGGTAACTGCGTCAGATTGACCGTCATCTACCATGATGACACTACTAGGGCAAAAGCTATCGACTCCTCCAATGCCCAACCCCTAGGAAGCCATTGTCCTATGTCGCAATGCGGTCCATGCTGATGGCAGCCCCTCTAGGCACGATGTTGAAGGACAAAGCCACTAGATAGATGAAACTACAGAGTGATCAAAAATCCGTCGGATTAAAAGCCGAACAAAGAACAGAAAGTCAATAGCACAGACCTAAGGTGGAGGTCGAGCGACTTTTCTCCTACTCAGGTTGGGGGGCATACTGAACTGACATACTCTTGGGCAACTACTGAAGGCACTGTGCAAGAAGAAATAAACTCAGGAGACCTGAGGACAGTCCTCGATGCCAAAAGGTCAGAAGACCTGAGAAAGCATCTCAAGAGAAACAGAGCTCTAGTCTAGTCTGGTGTCAGATATGTGAGAATAACGCTCCAACAGTCACCAATAGAAGAAGATCCCATGTGAAAGCTAATCGAAGATCTAGCGACATATGTAGCCGCCATGAGAAAGGAAAAAGAGTCCACCAAGAGAGATGAATTCAAAGAGATAAATCCTTCCTTTACTGAGGAGATCATGGATGTGGTAAAGCCTAAGGAATTCAAAATGTCAAGCTTCATACCATATGATGCGAGCAAAAATCTAGTCGAGCACGTCGGTATATACCAAGAATGGGTGGTGATGCACAGTACCAATGAACTTTTACTTTGTAAGGGATTCTCTCTCTTACTCTTAGGGGTAGCCCATGTATGGTACAGGACGTTTCAACACAGCTCTATCTCCAGTTTTTGACAATCGGCTGAAAAGCTCCTGGATAAGTTGATCAGATCTGTGACCAAGAAGAGAAAACTACATTCGAAGAATGTCAAGCAGGGGAAGAATGAAACATTGAATGACTATACTGCTTGATTCAGAAGGGTGGCTCTTTAGACAGAAGGGCTATTAAATTAAACTATCAGGAAATACTGTCAAGAGGCCCTTCAAGATGGGGACTTCTTGTGATACCTGACAAAATACACTCCTAAGATATATGCCAACTTGGTAGACAAAATCAACAAAGAGGTTGCCCTCGAAGAGTACAAGAGGTCGAGGTAGGCCAAGAGGGAGGTGGAAGGAGGAAAAGGCCAAGGAAAGAGGAAGGGACCTAAGGCTTCCTAGCCCGAGGCTAAGAAAAGCAAGGCCTCAGACTCGAGGACTAAGGGCAGATCCTCCTACACAAGCAAGTTCAAATCCTTTACCACACTCACAAAGTCCCACGAATAAGTCTTGATGGAAATTAAATATAGGCATACTCTAGTTCCCGAATCCAATATGCAGTGACCCAAGCAAAAGAGACAAGAATAAGTTCTGCAATTTCCATTGAGACCATGGGCACATAACTGACAATTGCTACCAACTAAAGGAGCAAATCAAAAAGTTGGTCCAAAATGGACATTTATGTGCATACGTCGAAAGGGCAATGCCTAGAAACGACCTGGCGAAGGGTAAGACAAAGGACCACAAGGAAGGCATTGCAGATCACTTCGTTCTTACAATATCAGGATGGCCAACTACAGGGGACAACTCTTGGGCTCAGAAGGCCTATGCTCGCGATGTAAGAGATGTGGTCCAAGGTCACTAGATCAATGTTTCCGAACTAATCAAGGGGCCGATGGACCCCTCGAGCTCCATGATCACTTTTAACAAGGAAGAGGCCTTAAAGGCTTGTCCATCCCTATAGTGATCTCCTCGTAGCAACTCTTCAGATCGCCAATAGCCAAGTTTTTCGCATCTTAGTAGATACCGAAAGTTCGGCAGATATTCTATTCAAGAGCGCCTTTGACCAACTAAGGCTTAGAGATGCCGAAATGAGATACGCCAAGACGCCACTCTACGGATTTGGCAGAGAATGCATCCAAGCTGAGGGATCCATAAAGCTCCCACTCATGATAGATAATGCTCCTATATAAGTTACCGAAATGGTCAACTTCTTAGTGGTAAACAAGAAGTCATCCTATAATGCCATAATAGGGAGATCTACCCTCAACACATTTATGGCAGTCATTTCCATGTACCACCTCTAGATGAAATTCCCTACGGAGAAAGAAGTCGGAATCTTACACAAAGACCAGGCCCAAGCTCAGGCGTGTTATGCGACCTCAGCCTTATCCCTTAAGGTGAACGGAGGCCCCAACGTGTCCTAGCCCCTTGAGTGCAACACAATGTACCAAATAGAGGATGCCGAGCTCTCTGACTCGAGGAACATGTGGGTGCTCGGTGAACTCGACTCCCAAGACCATAAAGGTAGAAAGGTGGCCAAGCCAGTAGAAGTCCTCATAACATAAAAACTGGATCTCGAGCACCCCAAAAGAGAAGTTCACCTCATGTCAAACCTCGCCCCTAAACAAAAGGCCAAGCTCGAGCGCTTCCTAACCAACTACTAGGATGTGTTCACTTGGTCCCATGAGGATATGCCCGGAATCGATCTCGAGGTCATAACGTATAGGTAGAATGTCAACCTCGATGCAAAGCTAATTACATAAAAGAGAAGAAGCTTTAATGAGGAGTACTATGATGCCATAAATGCTGAAGTCAAAAATTTGTTGGCTGCAAGATCCATATGAGAAGTTTACTACCCGAAGTGATTGTCCAATATCGTCTTGGTCAAGAAGGCAAATGGGAAATGAAGGGTATGTGTCAACATCACCAATCTTGATAAAGTATACCCAAAAGACTCATTCCCCCTCCCTAGAATTGGCCAGCTGGTGGACTCAGCAATAGGATATAAACTATTAAGCTTCATGGATGCCTATTCAAGGTACAACCAAATAATGATGCACGAGTCTAACCAAGAGAAGCATTCATCACCAACCTTGAACTCTTCTTCATGCCCTTTGGCTTAAAGAATGTAGGAGCCACGTACCAAAGGCTCTTAAACAAAATGTTCAAAAAGGCTAATAGGGAAGACCATAGAAGTGTATGTCAACGACATGCTCGTCAAAAGCTTGGAAGCCCATGACCATGTAGCCGGTCTCCAAGAAATGTTCGACATACTAAAGAAGTATCAAATGAGGTTAAACCCCACAAAGTGTGCCTTTGGAGTTCACTTTGGGAAATTCCTTGACTTCATGGTAAACCACCACGAGATAGAAGTAAACCCTGCCAAAATAGAGGCCTTGCAATAGATGAATTCATCGACCAAGGTGAAGGATATTCAAAGGCTAACCAGGATGGTGGCAGCTTTGTCCCGATTTGTGTCTAAAAGTACAGATTGATGTAAGCCTTCTTTTAGGCCTTGAGGAAGGGCAAAGAGATGTTATGGATGGAGAAGTATGAGCAAGTATTCATATCTCTCAAACAATATCTTGGGTCAACACCACTGCACTTGAAACTCCTAAACAGAAGAGATGCTCTTTGTCTACCTTGCAATTTCTGACCATGTGGTGAATGCGGTCCTCATCAGAGTCAAAGATAGAGTCTAACTCCCTATGTACTATGTTAGCAAGTCACTTCTCAATGCAGAGACCAGATACCCTGAGATGGAAAAACTCGCATTAGCACTCATGACGGCGGTTAGAAAGCTCAAACCATACTTCCAGGCTCACCCAATAGCCTTCTTGACGTGCCACCTATTGAGGCAAATCCTCCAAAAGCCCGAGGCCTCAAGGAGACTCGCCAAGTAAGCAATCAAGCTCGGTGAGTTGGAGAGTAGCTTCTACCTGAGGCAAGCAATTAAAGGCTAGGATTTGGCAGACTTCTTGGTCGAGTTTACCAAGCCCCAGGAACCAGCACTTCTTATAGACCACCAAGAGCCTACTAGGAATCCAGAGGATACGGCCAAGCCTAAGACAAGGGTCATCTGGTCACTTCATGTGGATGGGTCAGCAGGAAAAGATGGATCTGAAGCAGGTGCAATGATACGAAATCCTAAGGCAGAGACCCAAAGTCTAGCTATACCCTTCGGATTTAAAGCCCCGAACAATGAAGTAGAATATGAAGCACTACTTGCCGAGCTATGTGGAGTAAAGGGGGGTGAAGAAAAAATATAAGAATCTACTGTTACTCACAACTTGTAGTAGGACATGTCACAGGAGAATATCAAGCAAGGAGAGAAACCATGATAAAGTACCTGACGATGGTCAAGGCTGAGCTGGCTAAACTAGAATGGTATGAGTTCATAAGAATTCCCAAACAAAAAAATGTTAGCGCGGATGCTCTCGCGCACCTGGCCTCAGGTTAAGGAAAGCTAGAGGGGGAAGTACCGCTAAGTTTACAAGCAGAGCCAAGTATCCCGAGGACAAAAGGCATCCACATGGTAGAAGAATCTATATGGATGACTCCGCTCCGCGAATACCTCAAAGAGAGGAAGTACCCGGAAGACAAGAGTGAAGCCAAAAGGGTCTGATATCAGGCTTCAAGGTACATTATTCTCGATAAGACACTTTACAAGAAGGGATTCGGGTTACGTTAGTTATGGTGCCTTAGCCCCCAGGAGACCGAGACGGTTCTTCGTGACATCCACCAAGGAATCTACAAAAACTATGCAGGAGAATGAAGCCTAGCACAAAAGGAACTAAGGCAGAGATACTACTGGCCCACTATGCTAAAAGAAGCCTTAGAGCTAATGCTCAAATATGACCCCTGCCAAAGGTTTGCTCACATCTCAAGGAAAGCTCCGGAGAAGTTAACTCCTATGTCTAGCCCTTGGCCTTTCGCCAATTAGGGTATCAACCTCATCGGTCCACTATCAATGGCTCGAGCTCAGGAGAAATTCGTGATAGTCACTGTCGACTATTTCACTAAATGGATAGAGGCTAAGCCTTTATCCCAAATCATAGAAGCCAAGTGTGTCAGCTTTATCTTGAAGAATATAATCAGGCATTTCGGGATCCCTCACTCCGTAGTCACAGACAATAGGAAGCAATTTGAAGGGTCTCGACTCTAGGACATGTGCGATTAGCTAAAAATTCGTAAGTCCTTCTCCTCGCCAAGACACCCACAGGCCAATGGCCAAATTGAGATAAAAAACAAGACGATTAAGGAGAACTTAAAAAAGAAGTTCACGAGGTTGAAGGAAGCATAGGTGGATGAGCTCCCTATGGTACTATGGGACTACCATACCACTGATTTATACTCAAATTGTACTTTGGTATTTGTAGTAAGTTTGAGGTGTCGATCCTACAAAGAGGCGGAAAACAAGCAATTAAGTGACCAAAATTATAAAGAAAAGATTACGTAAAAATAAGCATAGAAGAAATAAAATTGTAATGAAATTTTGAATTATTTTACCACAGTGACAATATCATAAAATTGTAGAGAAAATAATAATAAGAAAACGATAAGACATGCAAAGATCACAATATTACTTCACTAGTTAAATCCTGCTTCGATTTATGCTATAAGTTAGTTACACAATTCATATCCCAATCATGAAACTAGAAAATAATATAATAGAACTCTTTTTGACCATACATGTATTTATTTTGTAAAACTCAATCAATTAACCATGCAAATTCTATTTTAAAGGTTACCTAAAATCGATGATATATCCAAAGATAATAACGGAGTAGAAGATGAAGTCTTAGTCTAGAATTTTACTAGAAACAATTATATTTAATATTGATTACCACATAAGAAAAGCTCGACTGAACTTACATGAGAATATAAATAAAATCACTAGGATATTGTAAAACAAAAGATAAGAGTTTCTACAAAATAAAATTGTAAATTTTAAATCACACTTGCATAAATCCAAAGCAGAAATGTAAACTAGCTACACAACATTGTTGTCTCCTCAGTCTTAACTAGAGAAACTACTCAGAACGAAAATTCATTTTCTCAAAAATCTAGAGAGAAATTAAGAAAAATAATATAGAGAAAAATGGGGAGAGGAGCTTCTCGTGGGTGTCTTCTAATGAAGAGAATGAAACTCTATTTATAGAGTTCTAGTATCCTTCATTGCCTTCTCCTCCATTTGCTTCTCTTTTTTCTTTCTGAATTATTTGATACATCATTTTTCTTTATTGATCAAACCATGTGCCCATTTTATAGATACTACGCCTGCCAACATGAATTCATCAAGTAATATTTTGCTTTTTCTTCTCTTTATTTCTTTATTGATTCATTTTGACTACTCCATACATTCACAAATATGATACGCAACATTTCCTTAATTAATTCACATGTAACCCATCCTTTAATGCTCCACATATGCACACAAATATCAACCTTTGCTTTTCTTTTATTAATGTTACATAGGTGCAGGAAGGAAACCCATATAGTAGTAGACAATGATAAGCAAATGGGCCTTGAGTAATCCATTGGTCTTGGGTTAAAAAAATAATAATTTCTGAATCATTCTTTCTAAAAAATTACTTTTAGAAATAAGAATTGCAAAAATGATGCATTGTGTAGTATCCTTATAAAAACACCAATTTAAGCATAATATTTTCATAAATACATAATTGTAATCATTCTAAAAATGATACTTTTGTATTCTAATGAACCACCACGAGAACGAGAATATGAGAAACTCCTTATTTCCTTACTTTTGGTGCCGAGGTCGTACTACCAGTAGAGGTACCCACCCACAGAGTAGTAAATTTCGATGAGCAAGAAAATTCTGAAGTCCTTAGCACAAGCCTCAACTTGTTGGAAGAAAAGTGAGAAGAAGCTTGAGAACAAATAAAGGCATACCAAGCAGCCTCAGCAAAGCAATACAACTCCAAGGTCAAGGAAAGAAGGTTCTTCCAAGGCGACTTGGTCCTCAGAAATATCTTCCAAAATACCTAAGAACGCGGCATTAGGGCTCTTTGTCCCAATTGAGAGGGTCCTTATAAAATCACTAAAGTCTTAAGACCAGGAACATATTACCTTGAAGACTTGGAAGGGAAAGCCTTAACACATCCTTAGAATGCTGAGAACTTATAAAAATACTACCAGTAAGGTGTATGATTCAAGAACAATCAAGTATAATTCCCCTAATCATTAATGAGAATAACACTCTCTTTTGAATGAGTTGTGAGCTTTACTTCCACTCGACACTACCTCATGAAGGAAAAGCTCTGGGGGTAGATAGTGTTAGGACGTTAAAAAAACAAAGAAATAAAGAGTCCTCTTGGCCGACTTGAGGTCGCGAAGGTACGTGAAAGCCCTTTTGTTGAGCCCGAGGTCGCGAAGGTACATTTAAGCCATTCTTCCGATTCGAGGTCGTGAAGACACGTGAAAGACGTTTGTCCGACCCAAAGTTGTGAAGACACATAAAAGCCCTTCTGTCTGACCCCAAGCTGCGAAGGCACATTCAAGCCTTTCGCTTGACCCGAGGTTGCAAAGGCACATGAAAGAATTTCTATTTGGCCTGAGGCCGTGAAGGCATATCCAAGCCCTTTGTCTGACCCGAGGACCTTAGGTACATGAAAGCCCTTCTGTCCAGCTCGAGGCTGTGAAGGCACATTCAAGCCCTTCGTCCGACCTGAGGTCGTGAAGGCATATGAAAGACTTTCGTCCAACCTGAGGTCACAAAGGCACATAAAAGCCCTTCTGTCCAGCCGAGGCCATGAAGGCACGTGAAATACCTTCGTCCAACCTGAGGTCGCAAAAGCATATGAAAGCCCTTCTGTCCAGCCAGAGGCTGCGAAGGCACATTCAAGCCCTTCATCCGACCTGAGGTCATAAAGGCACATGAGAGCCCTTCTGTCTGGCCTGAAGCCACAAAGAAACATTCAAGCCCTTCGTTTAACCAGAGGTCGTGAAGGCACAGGAAAGTCCTTCTATCCAGCTCAAGACCATGAAGACACATTAAAGCCTTCCCATCTAACCTGAGGCCACAAAGGCATATCTAAACCTCTCACCAACCTAAAGCCATTGAGACCAAAGCTAAATCCTAGGTACGGCTCAAGATCCGTGATACATTATTCAGCTGTATATTCCAGACTTAGAGAAAATTATTGCCTAAAAATGAGCCTAAGTATGGCTTGAGGCCGTTAAAAGAGAAGCTACATCCTAAAGGTTGATAATCAAGCATCCTCTAGGTAGTGTTCTACATTCAGGTACATACTTAGCCATAATAAAAGCAAGAAAACAGCAATAAGAGCACGAAAGAGGGAAAAAAGTCATTTTATTAATACTTTGACCCAAAAGCAATTATAAGAGATGGCCTTGGGCTAAAAATGACTAAAGCCTCGAGGGTTGGAAAAAAAAAATAGACTCATGGGCTATACAAAAAAGGCGGAGAGAAAATGGAAAATAACTCTACAGAGCCCTCAGGCTTCTACTCTGTTGCCACCCTTTGCTATGTCCTCGACACTTTTTTGGTTCTGGCCCTCGAGAGGCTCTGCCCTTGGGACCGATGGCCTCTTTGAGAAAGGACCAGTCAATTGTGGCCTCGAGGAACTTGGCCGTTCTTAAAGTCTACCATAACCTTTCTCTGAGCCTGAGTAACACTGACCTCTACTTCAGCCTGAAGGCTCTCGAGCTTTTTCCTCAGCTGGCTCTCAATCTCTTTGCCATTCAAGGCCTCCTCATCAGCTTTCTTCTTCTCTTTGAGAGTCTTGTCTCAGGTATCCCCTGTATCATTTTGATGGCATTAGGTATCTTTGAGCAGGTCATTGAGAGTCTCAGAGAGCTAGGTAAGCCTCCAAAGCTCCCTGATAACCTGAGCCCTAAAGAGCACATACTCAATAAAGGCCTGAGTGAAAAAAGAGAAAACAACTTATATCAACAAAGTATGCACCAAGAGGGCAAAACGAGTACTTACTGATAACTCTATAAAAATAGAGTTATTTGATATGTTTTTGAGTCTTAGGATAGTTGTTTTAAAGGATAAAATTGTCTAGTTTAGGTTTTTTTTCTTTATTTTATTTTGGTATGTGGTGTTTCTGATGTTAAAAATCTAATACAGTCAATATCTATTTTATTTCTGTTAATTTTCAATATAAATGCTGAATTTAGGACTTGAGTTCTGATGAATTTAAATGGTAGAATCTTTGAAGGAAGGCTGAAGTTAAGTCAAGGCTGGGAGTAACTTTGTTGCAGTATCTTTTACGCACAGCTAGTGCTGAGAGCTAATATTAAATGCCAGCTAAGGAAAAATGAAGCAAATATGTTCCTTACTCCATATTTGGCTGACACGTGTATTAAGGTACCTTACCTAATCTAATATAAAAGGAAAGTGTAATGTAAGGAGAGGGGAGTGGCGGCTGAGCAGGGAGCAAAATACAGAAAAGGAAAGAAAGAGAGGAGGATAGTACAGAGAAGAGCGGGTGAATGAGAGGGAGTACTAGTAGTAGGGAGCTCCAATTATCATTAACTAGCTAGACTTTTTCTTACCTTTTTAAACTTCTTTGTGTTTAATTTTCTCTCTTTCAGTGGATTTTCTGTAATCTATGGAATATTTTGGGCTGATGATTTTTGAGCCCCAGAACATGAGCTAAGCTTTTCTTAGCTGGGATTATGATGAATCTAAGGTTATAATGACTGGTTAAGTGTTGTTTTGATTTTTATGTAAATTTTCTCTAGTTCATTCAAGTGAGCTTAGTTACTAATTCCTGTTATTGCTTGGCCACCAATATTCAGGATAAATATATTAGGATTAAATTTGGAAAGATTAATCTTAATTGAATCTAGCTTGAATGATGCATGTTTTACTCATCTCCTTGGTAGATCTTTGAATTAGTAATGGTATAGGAATATATTGTTGCCATGTATAACCCAATGGAAATTGATGCTATAAATGGTGTTTCGAGAGTTGGGTTAGTATAGGAATATGTAAATCTGGTTTGAAGAACTTAAAACATAATAAATTCGGAAGATTATTATGTGCTGATTGAATTTTCGGTTTACTAGAGTGATTTTGCCATAAGCGTTGCTGCAGCAATTAAACCCAGATTTGTAACTAAACAGGATTCAGTAATCCCAGCTTAAACCCACTACTGGTTGACATTTAATTGATATTTCGCGTTATTTTCTATTTGGGAATTACATTTTTATCAGTATTCTTTAGTTTTTACCATTTACTTGCAAATCTCTATTTCTTATTCCTTAAAACTATCTACTTTGACATTTAGCGTTTACAAATAACTTGACAAGTAATCCCTGTGGAGACGATACTTAACTTACTACTGTATTATTTGTTCGACATGTCTACTTGCATAGCAATTATAAAATTCGCAACAAGTTTTTGGCGCCGTTGCTGGGGATTGAGAAAACTAACATTATTTGTAGAAACTAATTTTTTTTTCTTGCCATAGTGTGTTTTTGTTCTTTATCTTTTGGATCGGTTGTCTTGCAGGAGAGTATATTTTTTATATGAATAATCAGCGAAAACAAGAGTTGGCGCCCTTAGATCCTGAGATTGAAAGAACATTTTGAGCAAGGAGAAGAGAGCAACAATAAGGGTTAGCTGGTGTAGAAGGAATGGCTGAAGTTGCTGGTGCTAATAATGCTGCAGCAATGGCAGATGATAGGGATAGAACAATCAGAGAGTATGCTATTCCTATCCTCAATGAGCTTAATCCTGGCATTGTTAGGCCCGAAATTCAAGCTCCCCAATTTGAATTAAAGCCGGTGATGTTTCAAATGCTCCAAACTGTGGGGCAATTCAGTGGGGTACCAACAGAGGATCCATATCTTCACCTCCAGTTGTTCATAGAAGTGTGTGATTCATTCGATTGCAGGGAGTCACAGATGAAGCTTTAAGGATGAAATTATTCCCATATTCTTTACGAGATAGAGCAAGAGCTTGGTACCCCCAGATTCGATAGCCACCTGGAATAACTTGTCGGAGAAATTTTTGATGAAATATTTCCCACCAACTAAAAATGCTAAGCTCCGAAATGATATTACTTCTTTTTAGCAGTTGGATGGGGAATCTTTATATGAATCATGGGAGCGCTTTAAGGAATTGCTAAGAAAATGCCCACACCATGAAATCCCTCATTGGATCCAAATAAAGACATTTTATAATGGCCTCAATGCTCATACTCAGTCAATGGTGGATGCTTCGGCTAATGGTGTTCTTCTTACAAAATCCTATAATGATACTTATGAGATTTTAGAGCGAATGGCCAATAATAACTATCAATGGCCGACTGAAATAGTTGCTGCAAGAAGGCGTGCTACTAGAATTCATGATGTTGATGCAGTCACAACCTTGACAGCTCAAGTTTCATCGTTGTCCAATATCCTGAAATCTATGAATATGGCTACTAGAGCAAATACAGAGAAATCTACTGCAATTTCTTGCATTTATTATGGTGAGAGGCATTCATTTGACAGTTGTCCATCTAACTCTGCTTCAGTATGTTATATGGGGAACTATAACAAGAACAACAATCCATTTTCAAACACTTATGACCAAGGATAGAGGCAGCACCCTAATTTTTCATGGAGCAACCAAGGAGCTACTTCAGATACAACCCCATAGAAACCAGCCCATCCACCTAGTTTCTAATATCATCTACCACAGCAACAATAGTATCAAAAACAGCAATATCCAGAGCAATCCAACTCTATGGAAGTTTTATTAAAGGAGTATATGGTGAAAAATGACAGTATCATTCAGAATCAATCCGCAATGATTCAAAGCCAAGCAGCCTCACTCAGAAACTTGGAGAATCAAATGGGGCAGTTAGCCAATGCCTTGAATAGCAGACCTCAAGGTTCTTTGCCAAGTGATACAGAAAATCCAAGGTGTGAGAATAAAGAGCATTGCAAAGTGATCTCATTAAGGAGTGGGAAAGAGCTGAAAGGGCCTGAGCTAAGGCTTAAACAATCAAGAGAGCCCTCTTCAATCCAAGGAGAAAAGGATAAGGAAGATAGAGTGGAAAATATAACAAAGCAAACTGCTGAAAAAGCTACATCTGCTATAGCATCGCTACCGCATAATTGTCCAGAAAAGCAGAATAACAAACCACCGCCATCTTTTCCTCAACGATTCAACACGCAGCAGCAAGATAAACAATTCAACAAATTTTTATAGGTCTTGAAGCAGCTGCATATCAATATACCACTCGTAGAAGCTTTAGAACAGATGCCAAAGTATGTCAAATTCATGAAGGACATCCTCTCCAAGAAAAGAAGATTAGGAGAGTTTGAAACAGTGGTGACCAAAGAGTGCAGCTCCATCTTGCAGAGTAAAATTCCTCTTAAACTTTAAGACCCTAGAAGCTTTACGATACCATGTTCTATTGGTGACACCTATTATGGAAAATCCTTGTGTGAACTAGGAGCAACCATAAACTTGATGCCCATGTCAGTTTTCAGAAAGTTAGGAATTAGAGAAGCAAGACCAACTATAGTTACTCTTCAGCTTGCAGATAGATCTTTTGTTCACCCTGAAAAAAAAATCGAAGATATTTTAGTTCCGGTGGATAAGTTCATATTTCCCGCGGATTTTATTGTGTTGGATTATGAGGTTGACAATAAGGTGTCATAATCTTAGGCAGGCCATTTCTTGCTATTGGAAGGACATTGATTGATGTGCAAAAAGGAGAACTCACTATGCGAGTTGATGATGAACATGTCACTTTCAATGTGTTCAAAACTATGTGATTTCCGGATGAAATAGAAGAGTGTTCAGCCATCAATATGTTAGATTCACTTGTGTAGAAGCAATTCCAGGGAACTTATAATAACAATCTGATTTCGGTATCCACCAAGGCTGATTTTGATGAAGAAATTGAAAAAGAGGGCTATGTACCATGGGTGGACACAAAGTATTCACTTGCTAGACCAGGAAAGCAATTTGAATCTCTTGAATTATTGGAGAGGGATTTCAAGCCTTCTAAACCATCTGTTGAAGAACTCCCAGTTGTGGAATTGAAATTATTGCCCTCTCACTTAAAGTATGCATATTTGGGTGACTCAAATATATTACCGGTAATTATTTCTTCAGCTTTGAGTTTGGGGCAGGAGTAGTAATCACTTGTAACACTTCGAAGGTTTAAGAAAGCTATAGGGTGGACCATTGCAGATATCAAGGGAATCAGCCCTACAATATGTATGCATAAGATTCTACTAGAAGATTGCTTCAGCAATTTTGTAGAGCAACAACAAAGACTGAACCCAATTATGAATGAAGTAGTGAAGAAAGAGGTGATCAAGTGACTGGATACAGGGATAATTTATCCAATTTCAGACAGTTTTTGGGTCAGCCCAGTTTAGTGTGTGGCTAAAAGGGGAGGTGTAACAGTTGTGGCTAATGACAATAATGAATTAATTCCCAAAAGAATAGTAACTGGTTGGAGGGTGTGCATAGACTATAGGAAGCTCAATAAAGCTACAAGAAAAGATCATTTTCTACTACCGTTCCTTGACCAAATGCTCGACAGACTTGCTGGAAAGGAGTATTATTGTTTCTTGGATGGATACTCAGGTTACAACCAGATTGTTATAGCACCTGAGGATCAGGAGAAGACAACTTTCACCTGCCCCTATGGAACTTTTGCCTTCAGGAGAATGCCATTCGGTCTCTGCAATGCTCCAGCAACATTCCAGTGATGCATGATGTCTATTTTCAGCCATATGGTGGAAAAGACCCTTGAAGTTTTTATGGATAACTTTTCTGTATTTGGGGAATCCTATGAAGATTGCTTGCTAAATTTAGAAAAGGTCTTGGAGTGATGCGAAGAAACTAATCTGGTCCTAAACTGGAAAAAATGTCACCTTGTGGTACAAGAAGGCATTGTATTGGGTCATAGAGTTTCCAAGCACAGTATTGAAGTGGACAAGGCAAAAACTGAAGTTATTGAGAAGTTGTCACCACTAACATCAGTCAAGGGCATAAAGAGTTTCTTGGGACATGCTGGTTTTTACAAAAGATTCATAAAGGATTTTTAAAAAATTTCCAAGCTACTATGCACTTTGCTGGAGCAAAACAGATCTTTCGATTTCAATGAAGAATGTATGCAAACCTTCTCAGAGCTAAAGAAAAGACTTGTTTCTGCCCCTATTATAATAGCTCCAAACTGGTCTTTACTATTTGAGCTGATGTGTGATGTAAGCGATTATGTAGTTGGAGCTGTATTGGGACAGAAAAAAGAGAAGGTATTCCATTCTATTTACTATAGCAGCAGGACTTTATCCGATGCTCAACTAAACTACACCACTACCAAGAAGGAACTCCTAGCTGTTGTTTTTGCTTTTGATAAATTCGGATCTTATCTTATAGGAACAAAGGTCACTGTTTATACATACCACTCAGCAATCAAGTATCTCATTGCAAAGAAGGATGCCAAACCAAGATTGATCAGATGGATATTGTTATTGCAAGAGGTTGATTTGGAGATAAAAGATAGGAAGGGTTCTGAGAATCAAGTTGTAGATCACTTATCAAGAATGGAAGCAGGAGATGCAAGGGAGATTAAAGAGCCCATTCAAGAAACATTCCCAGATAAATAGCTTTTAGTTGTATAGCAGATGACTACTCCATAGTATACAGACTTTGTTAATTATTTAGTTAGTGGATTACTTCCATCTAAGATGAGCAGCCAGTAGCGAAAGAAATTTTTCCATGATATAAAAGCTTACTGTTGGGATAAACCTTAGCTTTACAAGCAATGTGCAGATCAGATTTTGCGTAGGTATGTTCCTAGCGAAGAGATTCATAGTATCTTATACCATTACCATTCATCTCCATATGGGGGACATTTTGGAGGTTTTAGAATAGCTGCTAAGGTCTTGCAATCAGATTATTATTGGCCAACTATCTTCAAGTGTGCTAATGAATTTGTCAAGACTTGTGATAGGTGCCAAAGAACTGGGAACATCTCGCAAAGACATGAAATGCCCTTAAACAATATTCTAGAAGTTGAGTTATTTGATGTGTGAGGCATAGATTTCATGGGACCATTTCCTCTATCTTTTGGGAATCATTACATTTTGGTAGCTGTAGACTATGTGTCTAAATGGGTGGAAGCTTCCACTTTTCCCATAAATGATTCCAAGTTAGTGGTAAAGTTCCTGCATAAGAATATTTTCACACGCTATGGCACTCCAAGAGCCATCATTAGTGATGAAGGAATACACTTTGGTAGCAAGCAGTTTGAGAATCTTTTGGCCAAATATGGGGTGAAGCACAAAATAGCTACAGCATACCATCCGTAGACAAGTGGCCAAGCATAAATTACCAATAGAGGGATCAAAAGAATTTTGGAGAAGGTTATGAATCCCACTAGGAAAGAGTTGTCAATAAGACTTGATGATGCTTTTTAGGCCTACAGAACAGCCTTCAAAACACCATTGGGGATGTCTCCATATAGGCTAATCTTTAGGAAAGCATATCACTTGTCAGTGGAGCTAGAGCATCGAGCATATTGGGCGATGAAAAAACTCAGCATGGATCTTCAAGCTGCTGGAGAAACACGACTGCTACAGCTAAATAAGCTGGAAGAATTTCGGATGTGTGCTTACGAGAGTGCCAAGTTATACAAAGATAAAACAAAAAAATGGCATGATAGCAAGATCCAACAAAGGACCTTTGAATCTGGGCAGAAAGTTCTCTTGTTTAATTCTCGATTGAAGCTATTTCCTGGTAAACTGAAGTCGAGGTGGAAGATTACCAAGGTCTATCCATATGGTGCTGTTGACTTACTGGAAGAAAACTCAGGTCGCCATTTTAAGGTCAATGGCCAAAGATTAAAGCACTACTGGGATCCTAAATTTGACAGAGGGAAAACCTCAGTCACTCTACAAGACCTATGACTGAACAAGAAGTTGGGCTGTTGACTCTAAACTATGCGCTTAGTGGGAGGCAACCCATTGCTTATCACCCTTTTTTTTTCTTCTTTTCTTCTTTTATTTTTCTTAGAATTTTTTCATTTTCTTATTCTTTTGTTAGTTGTTAAAAAAAAAGGGTAACGAGAAGTGAAAACTTGATTTTTGATATGTGGTTAATTCTTATGCAAGGAAACGTGCTTAACAGTGGAGACAAGTGGGAAAGCAGGAGTTCAGAAAGGAGTTTTGGTATTTTGATACAGAACGATAGATTCCTAGGAAATGACAGATTTCTACGCAATGAAATTCGTGTTGTATATTTGCTACAGCAACAGACTCAGTTCTAGACTATTAATGGGAAAAAAAAAAGAAAGTGGGGTAACTTTTTTTTTTTTAATAAAACCCTAACCCCACACAATCTCCTTCAATAGCAACCTCCTTTCAGTCTTCACCTCACCACTCTCCTCTTCTTTGACGGCTATTGGCAATTCCGGTGAAGGGTTTCATTTTTGCTCAAGTTTGGGAGAGAGAAATTTGCTATTGCACGAGACATAGGAATCAAGCGTGTAGCTCGTAAAGCCTCTAAAGTAGTCAAGTTCAAATCTGAAGGAGCCGAAATAAGGTATGAAGAGAATATTCAAAATCGACCTCTAAGTGTCGAGAAAAGGGTTCTTGTGGGATAATAATGCGCCACTAGGGTAGCCACCATTCATTGCAAATATTATCATCCAACACAACTGGCAGCTATTCTGTGCTCACCAGGAAGACCCGATTATACCTCTGGTTCGAGAATTCTATGCCAACTTGACTAATCCAGAAGAGGACACTGTGTACATTAGAGGAGTTCAGGTGCCCTTGAGCATGGAAGCCATCAATACCATCTTTAGTTTAGGGGACCCAGTAGCTGAGCACTTTGAATTCGTTGAAAATATCACAGAGTCTGAACTGCTCACGGTGTTGGAGACTGTTGCTGTAGCAGGAGCTGAGTGGAATGTCTCATCACAGGGCACCTACACATGCCTTCGGAGCTCACTAAAACCACCTGGAAAAGTATGGTACCATTTTCTAAAATCTCATTTGCTACCCACCACGTATGGCAAAACAATTACCAAGAAGCGTGTGCTGCTGTTGTACTCCATGTTGACTGGTAAATCTATCAACGTGGGGCAAATAATTTTCAGGGAGATTTATGCACGTGCCGCGAGGAAATCAGGGGCGCTATTTTTCTCATCCCTAATTACCAGGATGTGTCGCAATGCTCATGCCCCTTATCTGGTAAATGAAGAAAAGTTGCACAACATGGGCAAAATAGATGCCATTGCCGTGGCCAGAATTGCCCAAGAAGGACCAGCTGAATCAACCCACCGACCCTCTTCAAGCAGACCTACTGCAGCATCCAGCAGTAGCAACAACAACGATATCCTACAGTAGCTAAAGTCCCTGGAGCAGCGCATGAGTCAACAGTACAGCAGTTTCAGCTGATGACCATGCAGTAGCAAATTCACTAGCAGCAACAGCAATTCTGGGCATATGCAATGGAACAGGATAATGCCCTGAAGAAATCTTTGCAAAAGAATTTCACCAAACCTATTCTAATTTTCCCTGCATTTCCATAATAAATACTGCAGCTCTTAGACGATAAACACATGACAGAATCTGATGAGGATGACTCAAATAGAGCTACAGCTTAACTATAACAGGGAGTTTTTACTTCTTTACCGTATCTTTTTATTTTTCCTTATGTGTTTCTTTACATTTTCTGTCACAGTAGGGACATTGCTTGTTTTAAGTTTAAGGGTGTTTGTTAGTTTATCTAATTGGTGTTTGTTTAACTGTTTATCTGATTATTTTTCTTTTGTGTGATTGTTTGTTAATTTCTGTGTATGTTCTGTTGCTCTAGTATGCTGCAGTTTTGTGATCTTATAAAATTCTCACTACTTTAAATTTTTCAAATTATGAGATTAATTGCCTTGAATTGAATGTTGGGGATATTTGTTTCAACTTGCTGTTAGATGTGAAATTTCTAATTTTTCTTTGCACTAGAACTATGGATTAGAGAACTTTTGGAAAGCTTTGGAAATCTTGAATCACTGTGAGGGCTTTAGGTTCTAGAACTGATTTTGTGAATCTTTTGAGGCAAAATTTAGGAGACCAAACATGAAGGACTTAATATAAGCATGGTACATTGAAAGAAAGTTGAGTTTAAGTTTGGGGATTAAAAAAAAAATAGTGTCATGAATAATGAGTACTCCACTATTTTGAACTGCTTAGTAACCAGGGGTAACATGAGCTCCATGTGAACCTTTGCGTCAAACGGTGGTCTGAAATATGAGTATGCTACAGCAACTCTGAAAGTGAATTTGTTGAGTAACCGGGTGCCTTCATCACCAATGTTGGCATTCATGTAAAATTGCATTGTGACATCTTAGTATTCAAAAAAAAAAAAGAAAGAAACAAGTAATAATAAAAACAATCCCCAAATCAAGCTCAGTAGTGCAAGGTTGTTAAAAGCCTTATAAGTCTTAAGTGTTTAGTTAACTTATATTAATGGAAAAGAATTTACAAGATTAGCTTTTAAAACCAAAAAGTTAGGCCCAATGATCATGTTTTGATATGACTTGAGTAATCTAGAGAATTCTAGCCATAGTTTCCACACACACACTCAAGGGAAAATCACATGTGAAAGTAAGTTTGTAATGAATTGAACCAGTATTTGAGGAAGGGTGATTCTGATCATAGGATAAAGATTAAAAATTAAGAGCAAAGAACTAAGGAATGATTTTCTTGCTATCAATAAACCAGAATTCTTTTGTGTCTTTTGTGTCTCATCACTCGGGGACGAGTAACAATTCAAGTTTGGGGGTGTGATAACTCTATAAAAATAGAGTTATTTGGTATGTTTTTGAGTCTTAGGATAGTTATTTTAAAGGAAAAAATTGTCTAGTTTAGGTGCTTTTCTTTATTTTATTTTGGTCTGTGGTATTTCTAATGTTAAAAATCTAACACATTCAATATCTATTTTATTTCTGTTAATTTTTATTAGAAATGCTGAATTTAAGACTTGAGTTTTGATGAATTTAAATGACGGCATCTTTAAAAGAAGGCTGATCTTAAGTCAAGGCTGGGAGTAACTTCACTGCAGCAATGCGCCGGAGCAATACTGAATAGTAGAAGTCTTTTTTCGACTGGCATCTTTTACGCACAGCTGGTGCTGACAGTTAACATTAAATGCCAGCTAAGGGAAAATGAAGCAAAAGTGGTCCTTACTCCATATTTGGCTGACACGTGTGTTAGGATACCTTACCTACTCTAATGTAAAAGGAAAGTGTACTGTAAGGAGAGGGGTGTGGTGGCTGAGCAGGAAGCAAAATACGAAAAAGGAAAGAAAGAGAAGAGGAAAGTACAGAGAAGAACGGGTGAAGGAGAGGGAGTACTAGCAGCAGGGAGCTCCAATTACCATTATCCAGCTAGACTTTTCCTTACCTTTTTAAACTTCTTTGTGTTTAATTTTCTCTCTTTCAGTGGATTTTCTGTAATCTATGGAATATTTTGAGCTGATGATTTTTGAGCCCCAGAACATGAGCTAAGCTTTTCTTAGCTGGGATTATGATGAATCTAAGCTCATAATGACTGGTTAAGTGTTGTTTTGATGTTTATGGAAATTTTCTCAAGTTCATTCAAGTGAGCTTAGTTACTAATTCCTATTATTGCTTGGCCACCAATATTCAGGATAAATATATTAGGATTAAAGCTGGAAAGATTAATCTTAATTGGATCTAGCTTGAATGATGTATGTTTCACTCATCTCCTTGGTAGATCTTTGAATTAGTAATGGTATACGAATATATTGTTGCCATGTATAACCCAATGGAAATTGATGCTATAAATGGTGTTTCGAGAGCTAGGTTAGCATAGGAATATGTAAATCTGGTATGAAGAAGTTAAAACATAATAAATTTGGAAGATTGTTATGTACTGATTGAATTTTTGATTTACTGGAGTGATTTTGCCATAAGCGTTGCTACAGCAATTAAACCCAGATTTGCAACTGAGGAGGATTCAATAATCTCATCTTAAACCCAGCACTGGTTGACATTTAATTGATACTTCATGTTATTTTCTGTTAGGGATTTACATTTTTATCAGTATTCTTTAGTTTTTACCATGTACTTGCAAATCTCTGCTTCTTATTCCTTAAAACTATCTAGTTTGACATTCAGTGTTTACAAATAACTTGGCAAGCAATTCTTGTGGAGATGATACTTAACTTACTACTGTATTACTTGTTTAACACGTGCACTTGCGTAGCAATTATAAAATTCGCAACACTTACCCCCGAGAAAAGGATACTTACCCCCGACATGCTGCAGCTGATAAACAAGGCAAGCCCCATCGTGTCCAACCACTTCGAGATCGAGAGGCAGGCCTCGGTATAGTGATGGCTCCTTCTGTTCACGAATAGCCGAAGGTAGGACTTGTCAAAAAAGGTTGCCAAAGCTGAAGGGGGAGTAGGAGACTCATTAGATGCTGAGGGAGGAACCACTTAACCATGAAGAGCCTCAATGCTCCCATAGGTGGGTAGACCTTGAGCCCCGAGAGCTCTCACTGTAAGAAGGGGGGTCACACCAAACTTTGCCCTCTTCAAGGCAAATTGCTGAAGCAGTAAGCCCCCAACACACCTCTTCAAAGAAAAAGGGGTACCATGCCTAGGCTACGGGGGCAATGTAACACGATGGGGGAAAACATGAGGAATGCTCGTGGTCGAAGGCTCTAGAACTACTGGGCCTTCGACCCGAGGACTATCTTGTTGAGTCATTCTTTGTATCATCAATCATACACTCTTATTTTAAAGTTAACAAACATATGATTAAGAATTAATAATCTACTTGAGTGTGTAGTAAGTTAAATTAAAAGGATCACAAGACATTCAAGATAGATTATAGAAAAGAGCTTGAAGACAAAGATCAAGATAACAAGACCTAGACTAACAAGGGTTACATACTTAGTTCTTATACTTGAATATTTGTCTACATATTATATGATCTATAATGGCTCAAAATTTTCATAATATTGGAAATTTTCAAAGCAAAACTATCAAATTTATTTATTTCTAATTAAAATATAAAATTAATTTTATACAAGCTTTTAAATTGATTTATGAATTTCTATAGTTCTATACTATGTATTAAATCAATTTATAAAGTCACTTTTTGGAAACGATTGAAAAAGCCTTGAAATAAAATTTAAAATACACTCTTGAGTAGAATCAGCAGACTAATAGTGAGAATCAGTCTACCGATTCCTCTATTTTCCGTTTTTAACGTTTTTTTAAAAATCTGACCATTAGAACCACACTTTCAACGCTTAGTATTTTCGGTCTACCGAAAGTGAACTTTAGCTTTGCCGAAAATGATAGATTGTATATCAAAGAGTCTAAAATAACTATTTTTCATTCTAGTCTATAAATAGAAACTTTTCTAATACTTGCAACAATCTTTGAATAATTTTACACTACTTTATACATACTTTCAAATTGTTCAAATCATTTTTTGTGAATCAAACTTTCAAATTCACTTTTTCACAAAAGTTAATTGAGCCAAAATAGATCATATCTTGTATTTTCATTTATTCTCTCTAGGCTTATTTTATATTAATTATTTTCTCATGAGAGATTCTAGTTGAGTGTATCAACAAAAAGAATCAAATTGTATTTGTTAGGTGAGTTTCAAAATATATGCATGATGAGTTTGCAATGAGTATGATGGGAAAACTCAATTTTTTCCTTAGACTTCAAATCAAACAAAGCAAAGAAAGTATTTTCATCAACTAATCCAAGTACATCAAGGATATGCTCAAAAATTTTGACATGGAAAACTCAAAATCAATGAGAAAACCTATGAGCTCTACAATCAAGCTTGACAAAGACGAAAATGGTAATGCAGTGGATATTACTAAATATTGAGATATGATCAATTTACTTCTTTACTTAACAACTGGTAGACCAAATATAATGTTTAGTATTTGTCTATATGCTAGATTTCAATCCAATCTTAAGGAATCACATCTTAGTGCAGTAAAATGTATATTGAAATATTTGCATGGCACTATAAATCTAGGATTAAGGTATCCAAAAGGCATACACTTTAATATTATAAGTTTTTCAAATGTGAACTATGCCAGTTGTCAAACCGACCGCAAGAACACTAGTGGCACTTGTTATTTTCTTGGTTATTTACTTGTGTCATGGTTTGGTAAGAAATAAAATTTTGTTGCTTTTTCTACTATTGAATCTGAATATATCTCTGCTAGTAGTTGTTGTACTCAAATTCTTTAGATAAAACAAACTCTCATAGATTTTAGAATGCATTATGAACATGTACCTATTAAATGTGATAATACTAGTGATATTAATTTGTCCAAAAATCTAATTTTGTATTCACCAGCTAAGTATATTGATATTAGACATCATTTTCTTCCTGATCATATACAAAAAGGTAACATTGAACTTGAGTTTATTTGCACAGAAAAATAATTAGTTGATATCTTCACTAAACCTCTCAACAAAGATCATTTTTGCATGATTCGTAGAGAACTTAGCATGATTAATCACAATGAATTTCATTAATGTTTCTTTTTGTTTAAATGTTGCCTATTTTTTTTTTTTTTGAATGTTCGCAAAATTGTTATTTTGTTGATTTTTTTTTAATGTTAGTTTGATCAATTTGCCATTTTAAAAAAAAAACTATTTTGAACTGATTATCTACTGAAACAGAGATTTCGGTAGACCGAAAAATTTTTTGGTCTACTGAAGAACTATCCCAGAAAAACAATTCTCTCTGGAAGAATCAGCAGACCGAAACTGGGTTTTTAGTCTGCCAAAATATCACAATTCTGCATGTATCTAAGCTGTTTTGATGTTTTTCTTCATCATTTCTCACATTCTCTCAATTGAAACCTCTCTCTCTCTCATACTATATCTTCATCTCTTCTCATTCTCACTCAATTTTCTCATCAAACCTCTCAATTTTGACCCAACTAGAGTTGATCTCATCGCTTTTTCATCTCAATTCTTGTTTTTCAACATTGTTTTGCATCAAAAATCTGATTTCTCTTTCTTCCAAACTCTAGAATTCCAAAAATTCCTTGTGTTTAAGTCTCTTTTTTTAATCTCTTGATCAAATAGCTCATAGAAGGGAAAACCCAAGGTGAAAAGAGAAGGAAATTCGGCCTGAGGAATAAGAACAACGCACTAAGGCATGATTAAACACTCATTTTCTTCAATCTTTTGCCTTCATGACCAGGTATAAAGAAATCTTTTTCAAAAAGAATATTATTTGGGGGTAAAACATTTAAATTTAGGGTTGATAATATATCAATTTTTCTGATTATATTAAAAGTATGGGATGGACTGAATTCTACTCCATTAGGGAGACATGGTATTCTAGGCTGGTTAGAGATTTCTATGCCAGTGCAAACATTTATAGGGGACAACATGCTATCTTTGATTCCCTCAAGGGCATAATTTTTCCATTATTGAACAGCTCCTTGCTGATATCCTACATCTTCCTAGGGGTGGTTACAAATTTCCCATTACCAACACTTGGCCTATGATTGAGGATTTTGATCCTCAACAAGCCTGACTCCATGTCTATTCCGCTGATAGTTTTCAACCTAATCCTCGTGTCATTGATCTTACTCTAGAGACTGGGATTCTATTTCAATTCGTGTCTTAGAACATGATCCCTAGAGCTGGTCATAGAGATACACCCACCTTTGGTGATATCTGTTTCGTTGAATCTATTTTTGTTGGAAGAAGGCTAGATTTACCATTTTTTATTCTTTATGAGACGATTAATGCTATAGAGAGTAGGAGATCTTCTCTTACTTATGGTTTCCTTCTCACTCCTTTTTCCAATACTTCAATATCTCGACTATTGATGAGGCTGAATGCAAACCTTGGTCTATAGATATAGAGATCAACAACAAGACTTTCAGTCTTTTGGGCTTCACTTTTATCAACAATGCATCGTGACCAAGACTAGACAAGCACATGAGCAAGAGGTATGTCCTCAACAAGAACTGGGAGGTAGTAGAGCTACTGAAGGCACTGAGGAGACTAATGCTGAAGAGGCTCCTACTCTACAAGAAGGTACTCTTACTCAATCTTTCGACTTTGCTGAGGCCTTCAACAGCCTTTCTGAATGCCTCAACACTATCTAATTTGACATTCAACATTTTCATGACACTAAACTAGAACACTTCTAGATTATATCAGTTGATGTCAATTCTGTCTGGCAACAACAAAAAGTCAATTTTAGATTATCCAAGATCAACAAATTGAGATGATGAGGATGATGCAATCTTACTTTGGGAGTTTCCCTTCTCTTTCGTTGTCTTTTTTTATTTTTTGTGGATTGTTGGTTATTTTTTTTGTATGAACTCTTTGCTTATTTTCTATGGTTACTTGTATGAACTTCTTATCTGCTTTACAATAGATGTTATATTTGTTTTATTATTCTCTTTTATGCATTATTTTGATGATATCAAAAGGGGGAGAATATAAGTGATTAAAATCTTTTCTCAATTGATATCCATGAGTATTTCAATTTTTAATTGATAAGTGGTATAAGCTAGATTATTTCAATTACTTTTCATGAGCTACATATTCAAAACACACACTCTTTACAAGTTTAAGGAGGAGTTTTTACTCTCTAAAATCAGGCATATTTTGAGGGGGTGCTTTACAAGTTAGTAAAGACGCTTATCTCTACTTATTTTTCATTCCCAATTTTCTTTAAATAAAATGTTTGTTATCAAAAAAAAGGAGGAGATTATTGAGTCATGCTTTGTATCATCAATCATACACTCTTATTTTGAAGTTAACAAACATGTGATTAAGAATTAATAATATACTTGAGTGTGTAGCAAGTTAAATTAAAAAGTTCACAAGACATTCAAGATGGATTATGAAAAAGAGCTTGAAGACAAAGATCAAGATAATAAGACCTAGACTAGCAAAGGTTACATACTTAGCTCTTGTACTTGAATATTTGTCTACACATTATATGATCCTTAATGGCTCAAATATTTCATAATATTAGAAATTTTCAAAGCAAAACTGTCAAATCTGTTTATTTCTAATTAAAATATAAAATTTATTTTATACAAGATTTTAAATTGATTTTCGAATTTCAATAGTTCTATATTATATATTAAATCAATTTATAAAGTCACTTTTTGGAAACGATTAAAAAAGCCTTGAAATAAAATTGAAAATATACTCTTGGGTAGAATAGGCAGACTGACAATAAGAATTGGTCTATGATTCCTCTGTTTTCCATTTTTAATGACTTCTTAAAAATCCAACCGTTAGAACTGCACTTTCAATGCCTAGTATTTTCGGTCTACCGAAAGTCAACTTTAGGTCTGCCGAAAATGATAGATTGTTTGTCAAACGATCTAAAACGATTAGTTTTCATTATAGTCTATAAATAGAAGCTTTTCTGATACTTGAAATAATCTTTGAACACTCTTACATTGCTTTATATATACTTTCAAATTGTTCAAATCCTAGTTTAGGAAACAAACTTTCAAGTTCACGTTTTCACAAAAGTCAATTGAGCCAAACTAGATCATATCTTATGTTTTCACTTATTCTCTATAGCTTAGCTTGTATCAATTCTTTTCTTATGAGAGATTCTAGTTGAATGTATCAACAAACAAAAATCAAATTGTATTTATGAGGTAAGATTCTCACCAAATTCATAAACAACCTAGTTTAGGTGAGATTGGCATTGGAGTCTAAATAGTTCGTGTTAGGTGTAATAGAGCCGGATGCAAAACTATTATAAAGGTATGAGTGTGCCTAAGAAAAAAGCACTTGTTGTGTAAAAGGGACGGTCAAGTCCATTCTCTTGATCCGATAGTGGATAGTTCAAAGTGGGTTACCAAGAGACGTTGACGTAGACAAACCGTCGTATTTGTTGAATCTCGTAAAAATAATATTTACATTTCTCTATCTCTATCTCCATAAATTTATTTATATTGAGTTTATGCATGCAATTTGTCTATTTTTACTTGTTTTAGTTTTTACTTGCTAAATTTACTTGTCTTCCAAGAAAGGTTTGCAAATATTTTTAAAACCCAATTCACCCTTCCTTTTGGGTTCGCTAAACTTGGACTTACATATCTCTCACCAGAGGGCACTCTTCTTGCTACCAAGGCCTACT
>JXTB01000402.1:76457-97756 GCA_002914805.1 Parasponia andersonii
GACAAGATACATGCAGATGAGAGAGTGTAAGGGAAAGCATAGTCCCGTGACAAAAAACCTCTGGTATGAAGCCATCCATCCCTTGATAAGGGCACTTAGTCATTCTCCTTCGTGTAGGATCCTTATCTACATTCTCGAGGGTATGAGAAAATCCCTGCAGTTCCTATTGAGAGTCCTCAAGGTGACTATGCTAGCTACATCATCAGCCCTGAAATCATTGTCTGAGTCCACTAAGAAAGCATCGTTAGCCATATGACCCGAGGACTCAGGTACATCCTCACCTTCTTCATTCATCCCCAAAGACGAAGATGAGGTCCATGAGACCTCTGCTTGCTCTTAAGGCTAGCCCTTAGGGTCAACACCTCACTATATATCTAGATAGCGCGAACCTCCGTCTGGGGTATCTTGTCCAATTTTCATCTCAGGGGGGTCGAGGTCTATCAATACTCAATGCCTCACTTGGATTATCATGACCTCAAGTTCCTCTCCTTCCGAAAGCCCAAGGTCTCACAAGAAGTCCCTAGTAGACGATAAAGTACTGCTGCTGCTCACTGCTACCTCGAGTCCATCGTGGTTGTTGTGATTTGCCATTAAAACCGTTCAAATGAAACCTAATGATGGAAAAAAGAAAGAGAAATAAAGATGGTGAAGAGGAAATACTCACTTAAATGGGTGGTAGATGAATGGAGCAAAGCCGAAGAATATAGAAGAATGGCCAAGAATTGCCGGAATACAAAGAGCCGAATTGGTGGAAGAGAAAAACTAATTGAAGTAAAAGCTCGAAACAGTCAAATGTAGAAGAAAAATGGAGAAGAAGAGGAATATGAGGGTATTTATAGGACCAATGAATGGGTCAATCTTAGTCATGCGATTAATCCAACAACTGAGCATACCCAAAAGGTGAAGAGTCACGTTTGAAAGTACGAAGTGCCTCGAGGTTGATCCAAACCGTTACTTTCAAAACTAATAGCCCAGATCAAAATTAACTAGGGATGGTTGATATCAAAAGGTCACCATATATGCACCCGCCCTCATTCTATATGCTCGGCCAACATCTGGGGCTACATGATAGCTCGTAATCTCAGGTCGCAACCTTTTCTAACCTCAGGTCTAATCACCTCAATGGCCAAGACCAAGAGCTCTCACACCAAGAAGCCTTACGATCAAGATGAGACTTGATACTTCGAGCTTGGGAGGCAACTATTAAGGGTGATTTTCATCCACAAGTATAAGGCCTGAGAGCAAAGGAAAAAATTCAAGCGGAGATCTCGAGCTCGAAAAACAATGAGAAAAGGGCTATCTGACCTCTACTAAGATGGGAGATTAGACCTCTACCAAGAGGACCGTCTAACCTCAACCAAAAGGGCGATCAGACCTTTACCAAGAAGGCTATAAGACCTCTACCAAAAGGGATATCAAAACTCTAGCAAGAGGGCGATCTAACCTCATGATCAAGAGGGCAGTCTCTATACCAAGAAGGCAATCCAATCTTGATACAAAGAGGGCAAAATCAAACCTGTACTAATTGTCTGACTTCTACCAAGAGGGTTGTCAGACCTTTACCAAGAAGGCTATCAGACCTTAACCAAAAGGGCAATCAAACCTCTGCCAAGAAGGTTGTCTAAACCCATGACCAAGAGGCCTGCTTAGTCTCAAGGCGGGACACCCAGATGTCTCTATCTACCTTGAGAGCTATAGACTCTTCGATCACTGATCCAAGCCGTCAGTGGCCCATAACCACTCCAAACCCCATAAAGTATAGGCTATGCCTATACCCATACCTCTGACAACCATTAGTGGCCCTCGACCTATAGTGTAGGAATATGAGGATACGTCAGTGATTAAAGCAACACGATCATATGGGTCGCATATTAAATACACAAGGATCGAGGGCTAGAGGGATAACATTCTCTTTCCAAGATTATCTAATGGCACTAATGCGCTCTAAAGTTTGCCCATAAGAAGGTGGCCAGTCCTATGCCAAAGAGAGCTAAAACTAGCAGGTTGAAACTTTGACCTACTCTGTCCTCATTTACATTTCTCTCATTAATTGTTCTCCACCAAAGATTATCTTTCACTAAAACTTCAATTGCTAACTTAAGCTTTAGAGACTATTTGGCAGGTACCACGCTAGTACTTAGCACCCCCGCTCCCATTACTACCTCGAAACCCCAAGGCTAAGAGAGAGGGGGCAACCCTGTACTCTCAAGTTCGATCAAGCCTACGGAGAGGGAGTTATGACTCAGTTTTTAGTAACGACTAGAAATAAGTTTTGCTCCCACACTCCTCTATAATGTTAGGATGAAATTTTGCACCAACAACTATTATTATTATTATGCAGATTTTGGGAATACTGAGCTATTAACTCTATTATTTTCTATTGTTCTAAATATTTACAAGGTGCTAACAATATATAAATTCTTCACTTTAAATACTGCAAATCTGTGATTCTGAATTATTTAGCAAGTTGAGTTGTAGTGAATACGACCATTGTTTGCAACCATTCATATTAAATTCAATGTTTTCATTTTCTTTTATCTTTGACAATATGGCTGGAATCATCCTTGTCGAAGATCTAATTTTCTAATTATTTATATTTTTAGTATTGTTTATTTATATTTCTAACTGAATAGCTGGAATTACCTGTGTTAGAAAAACTAACCATCTTTTTATTTGTTTATGATCATTTGGTCGGTATTATCTATATCAGAAATACTAACTATCTTACAAGTGGTTATTAAAACCACCCACATCTATTTACTTGCAGATTGAGCTCATAAAGACGTGAACAATTTTCTAACACGTGGAATGTATCGTTACAATTTTCTACATCAATTTCTCTATTTTCTACCATTCTCCTACTTATCCTTAATTAAGTACTTTTATGCTTAATTATTTTTTCTCTAATTAAATCACAAAAAAGCACCCACGGAACAACTACTTAGTCTGTGATGGAAAAAAAAAAAGGCAAGAAATAAAATTTGATAAAATCTTACAATTATTGTTGGATATAATGATAAAAAAATATATAAATTGATAAAACCTTGGTATAAAATGTATAAGCAGGCACTACTAAAGAAAGAAATGTTTAGCAAGAAAGTAACAGTATGTAAAGTGTCATGGGTCATTGTAGTTAAACAAACTTTGCACTTACAAGCCGGATTTTTAACATTCTTAATAGAACAACTATGTATTGAAATATTCGAGTAGCACCTAAAAGGTATCATATTTAACCAAATGTATTTAGATGATTGATATAAAATATATACGTACCAACAATTGAAATATTCGAGTAGCACCTAAAAGGTATCATATTTAACCAAATGTATTTAGATGATTGATATAAAATATATACGTACCAACAATCTCATATAGTGAGCATTATTCTAAAAATTCAAAATTACTAGGTATATTTACATAATTTCTACTATATTTTATTAATATATTTATCCAACTTAAATAATATTAATAATCTTAGGAATAAAATATGTTGTTGTAATTAACACAACCTTAATTATAATTTCACAATATTAATACCAACCCATGCAAAGAATGGAATAATGACTAGTTACTTATTATGCTAAAGCCACTTGTAAGAGAAACTAATAATAAATAAGGGATAATATATATATATATATAAGCCCATGATTTTTAGTGTATTTTCAAGAAGTCCACACCTTTTATAAATACCAATTAAAAAATTCTGTTTTTAATTGCTATCAAATCTCACAAATTTCTTACAAAAATCCAAATCAAGTTTAATTTTTCTAAAACATCTTTTTACCCGTTGATCCTCGTCTAAGATAAAATCTAGAAAAGAATTGTCGACAATTTGGAATTGTGGCAACTTTAAGCATTGTGGACAATTTGGAACTGAATGGAAACACAGGGTTGCTTTTTTTTTTTTTTAAACCAATCATTTTTGTGAATATGCTATGCGTTACGGCTTGCTTAGTGAAGCTTTCGACACAACTATAAATCAACTGGTTTGATTAGGCAGGTTGATTTAAGAATTGTGCTATATGTCATTATGTGACCAACAAATTTTTTTCGGTGAGCTATTAGTGTAGGTTAGGTATTTTGGTTTGGCATATTGTGACAGAAACATGATGAATGCATCTTTTTATTTGGCTATATACTGAACTATTTTTTTTATAAGTAATGTAGTCAACAAGTTTGTGCTTTATTTTCACTTTCATTTGCTATCAATTATTTATCCAGGACAAAATAAATTATCGACCACGACAATCTTTTATATATATATATATATATATATATATATATATATATATATATATATATTGTCACAACACAAACTCAGACCGGTGACAGAAAATGAATTTCACATGTAAAAGTTTATAATTTATTTTAAAAAAATATAAAAACTTCAATTTTCAAAAAAAAAAATGACGATTAGTTTCAAAGCGACGTCTTTTGTAAAAATTTATAAAAATAATTCAAAATATAAATTCTCATAATTTGTTATTACCATTCGACCTAGACTATTGATAATATTTATAAAATATATCCATGTGTCATAATCATCATCAAAGTATGCATAACAAGTAATATAGACTAAATCTATGATTTGAGCCTCAAAGTGTTACTACAAGCTTATACAACACAAGATCTGATCTCTAAGTAGTTACCCACTACAAATAATAATAATAGAGTTTTCTCCAACTCACTCATTTCTTGGGTTGCTCAAATCACACTGAGCATCATCTAAGATGGGAAAAAATAAGGGTGAGTACGTGAATGCTTAATAAGAATTCAATTATCTTTTGTTGGATGAGTGTAATATTTTAAACCTATATGGTTAGCACTTTTTCAAAATCCATTTATAAAACTAAGTCCACATATATATATATCAAACAAAATAAAACCCATATAATTGTAAATATTATAAATCAAGCAGGTATAGAAGTAAGCTCTCATCCTTCCATCACAGTCCTATAATACCCATTTACCAGAGGTACACAGTATTTTGACAGTATCAGGTGGTGTGTCAAGAAATTATGTGCAGGTATCTACATCTCTCACCTAGCACTGCAGTAACTCACATGCGATATAAACTGCTATGATATAATAATGATTCTCAGGCGCATGACTCTATGGTATGTACAATATATAACAGAGTATGTAATAACTATACATCAAATAAGTCAATAAAATCATATTTTAAAACTCATTTGGTATTATTTTGAGATTTACTAAAAAAAAGAGCAACATAATAACTGTATTTCTCCAAAACCACAATTTTGAAACCTGCATAAATTCTATATAGTCTAATCCCAGAATAACCTAATACATCTTAATAGTTCACAATTTTATCAAATATATATATATTCAAACCATTTAAATTCAAGAAAAATCATAATTTTCAGAAATAGGTTATAATGCATCACTCAAAATTAAAACAAAATAAAAACTAGATAATTAAACCACTGCTTACCCCTAATAGCTATATTAAACTATCAACGCTCATAAAATCTTTCGTTAGTTACTTAAGTGCTCAAAAGATCATTTTAGAAATCTTGTTCGCTTACTTTAACGGATGACCTTTCCAATACAGCCTCAAATTGAGAAATAGACTACACCACCGTATTCTTAGCATCTAAGATATTTAATTCGACATATTATTTGATCAATTCGGGTCCGCATCGGAATCCGTCCCATGATACACCGAACGAGATAAAATTATTTCAAACGTGTCTCAAATTTCACGTTACTTCATAACATAACGATGTTATATATCAAAACTTTATTTTAAGAGCCCGAGCCTTAAATAGGCCTTATTACCAATTAATTATAAAATTTACTAAATATAACTTTTTTAAAAATATTTTGTGATTACCAACTTTTTATAATCAGATTTCTCATGAACCAAATTTCAGTCTCACACAACCCAAGCATTCTCATCCTTATCACATTTACACCATTCTCCACACAAGGTATTAGAATTGATGATAACCTTTCCAAAAATAATTATAAAAATACCATAAATAATTTACAAAAACAGACAAAAAAAATTTCAAACGCTCATTGGAGTGAAATCACCAGAAATTGATGGTAGTAAAGGGTTGACGTCGATGAGGGAAGCCTTGGGCTTACTAGAAATGGTGGTGATCGGTCGTGGGTGGCAGCGAAACCGAAAATGGACGCAAAAATGGCGTGGCTTTGTGTGCGTCTCTCTCGCACTTCAGCTGCATGGCTTGCAGCCGCCGTCAAAGGTGGAGTCCCGTCAGAGGTTGGGGAGGGTCTGGCCAGAGTGGCTGGAGTGAATGCGGCCACCAAATTTTGGGAGGAGGTCGAGACGGATCGTGAGGGAGAGAGATAACGTGTAAGAGCTAGGGGAATTTAGGGCTAATTTTAGGGATTTTAGAATTTATGGGTCTTCTTTTTGACACATGGCTAATATGGGCTAGGCAAGGAACTTTTAAAAGTTGTCATTTGACCACAAGATTATAAATTTATTTTCAATTAAGCTCTTAAAAATTCGAATTTAGCCCAAATTTACTCAATTCCTTTCATTTAAACACCCATTTGAAGTAAACTTAATTTTCCAGCCACTTAGTGAAATTTTAACCCACAATGACTGAAAAATATATTACCAGCCTTAATAAAAATTAAAGTTTTTATATATCTACATGTATATATATATGAATAACGCTACATATTTTAATTTTTATACTAAATTTTTTTTACCAACACATATAGCATATAACATGTAACTTGTCACTAACTAATCCTGATAAAAAAAAAAAACTTGTCACTAATTAATTAGTATGTTAAAACTTACCACAAATAGATTAAACATTATCACTGGTGAGAAATCACATACCACATATGTTGAAATTAAAAATTTAGGACAAAAATTATTCCCTCAAGCGTTATCCCATATATATGAAACTGATGCAAAACCAGTAAAGCCAAATTCATAAATTCCATTTCATTATTTTTTCGATGAATATTACAGCAAGATCATTTAATTGCATATTTTGTTTCTTCCAAAATTCTTTCCAACATGATANATGACTCTATGGTATGTACAATATATAACAGAGTATGTAATAACTATACATCAAATAAGTCAATAAAATCATATTTTAAAACTCATTTGGTATTATTTTGAGATTTACTAAAAAATAGAGCAACATAATAACTGTATTTCTCCAAAACCACAATTTTGAAACCTGTATAAATTCTATATAGTCTAATCCCAGAATAACCTAATACATCTTAATAGTTCACAATTTTATCAAATATATATATATTCAAACCATTTAAATTCAAGAAAAATCATAATTTTCAGAAATAGGTTATAATGCATCACTCAAAATTAAAACAAAATAAAAACTAGATAATTAAACCACTGCTTACCCCTAATAGCTATATTAAACTATCAACGCTCATAAAATCTTTCGTTAGTTACTTAAGTGCTCAAAAGATCATTTTAGAAATCTTGTTCGCTTACTTTAACGGATGACCTTTCCAATACAGCCTCAAATTGAGAAATAGACTACACCACCGTATTCTTAGCATCTAAGATATTTAATTCGACATATTATTTGATCAATTCGGGTCCGCATCGGAATCCGTCCCATGATACACCGAACGAGATAAAATTATTTCAAACGTGTCTCAAATTTCACGTTACTTCATAACATAACGATGTTATATATCAAAACTTTATTTTAAGAGCCCGAGCCTTAAATAGGCCTTATTACCAATTAATTATAAAATTTACTAAATATAACTTTTTTAAAAATATTTTGTGATTACCAACTTTTTATAATCAGATTTCTCATGAACCAAATTTCAGTCTCACACAACCCAAGCATTCTCATCCTTATCACATTTACACCATTCTCCACACAAGGTATTAGAATTGATGATAACCTTTCCAAAAATAATTATAAAAATACCATAAATAATTTACAAAAACAGACAAAAAAAATTTCAAACGCTCATTGGAGTGAAATCACCAGAAATTGATGGTAGTAAAGGGTTGACGTCGATGAGGGAAGCCTTGGGCTTACTAGAAATGGTGGTGATCGGTCGTGGGTGGCAGCGAAACCGAAAATGGACGCAAAAATGGCGTGGCTTTGTGTGCGTCTCTCTCGCACTTCAGCTGCATGGCTTGCAGCCGCCGTCAAAGGTGGAGTCCCGTCAGAGGTTGGGGAGGGTCTGGCCAGAGTGGCTGGAGTGAATGCGGCCACCAAATTTTGGGAGGAGGTCGAGACGGATCGTGAGGGAGAGAGATAACGTGTAAGAGCTAGGGGAATTTAGGGCTAATTTTAGGGATTTTAGAATTTATGGGTCTTCTTTTTGACACATGGCTAATATGGGCTAGGCAAGGAACTTTTAAAAGTTGTCATTTGACCACAAGATTATAAATTTATTTTCAATTAAGCTCTTAAAAATTCGAATTTAGCCCAAATTTACTCAATTCCTTTCATTTAAACACCCATTTGAAGTAAACTTAATTTTCCAGCCACTTAGTGAAATTTTAACCCACAATGACTGAAAAATATATTACCAGCCTTAATAAAAATTAAAGTTTTTATATATCTACATGTATATATATATGAATAACGCTACATATTTTAATTTTTATACTAAATTTTTTTTACCAACACATATAGCATATAACATGTAACTTGTCACTAACTAATCCTGATAAAAAAAAAAAACTTGTCACTAATTAATTAGTATGTTAAAACTTACCACAAATAGATTAAACATTATCACTGGTGAGAAATCACATACCACATATGTTGAAATTAAAAATTTAGGACAAAAATTATTCCCTCAAGCGTTATCCCATATATATGAAACTGATGCAAAACCAGTAAAGCCAAATTCATAAATTCCATTTCATTATTTTTTCGATGAATATTACAGCAAGATCATTTAATTGCATATTTTGTTTCTTCCAAAATTCTTTCCAACATGATAAGCAATGTCGTCAATTCTCACCAATATACATCCGATGATACCCATGCTCCTCGACAATACCCATACCCCTAATATGCCTCCGACGATACCCACGCTGCCTCGACGGCCTCCGGTGATGACCGTCTCTAGATGTGTTGTTAAAAGGTCCACGTCTTAGATGCGTCTGCTTCCTTCTTATTTGTCGAGAGATTTTTTTTTTTGCCCTACTTTTAATTGTTTTTCAGCCATCTATTTTAACTTTCGATAATTTGAACTTTTTCCCATAGAGTAATATTTTTTTTTAAGATTTCTCTTATATAAGTATAAAGGGGTAAAAAAAGTCTTTTTTAAAAAAATTTAAACTCTGATTTTGACTTTTTACGAGAGATTGGTGAGATTTGATAGCAAATTAAAAATAGAATGTTTTAATTGGTATTTATAAGGTGAGTTTTTTTTTGGCAAAATATAAAAAATGTCACGACCCAAAACCCGGGCCAATGACAGAAGAGGAATTTCACAAAGGTGGAAAATTCCTGGATTTATTTGAAAACTGTCTAAAAAGTTTTAATTTTGTAAATAGTCCATTTTGATAAAGTATTTGGAATTTCATCCCGTGAACCTCTCCCACAGTTCGTATACACCATTAAACATAGACCGAATAATAATTGAAAAATGGGAAAATCAAATATAAGTCCAAGCATCATCATCATCTACAATAACAAGTTAAATCCCAAAATGGCATACATAAGTTTATAGACAAAATAGAAAGTAGTATTCTTGGTTCAATCCTAATACAAAACCCCAAACAGTCCAAACACCACAACAGTAGACTTCTAGCATTACCAAAAAATGAACTACAGTCAAGATGGTCTCTTCCTCCTCCTGATTTCCAAGATCACACTGAATACCACCTGAGAAAGGGAAGAAGGGGTGAGCATACAATGGCCAGTAGGTAAATAGTTACCTCGAAAAAAAACAGTTTAGTGATGGAAAACTCCTACATAGTTAGTTCAAATCCAAAACATACACACACACACATATATATATATATATAATCAATCCAAATCGGGAGCCCATATATATGAAATAGTGTAATCAAAACTATCAATCCATATGCACATGACTCAAATCAACCCATACCCATGAGCTCTCATCCTCTCATCTGTGGAACCCAGGATGATGGTACTAAGTATGCCTAACAGCCTGCCTGACACTTAAGCCCATACCCGGAGGGGACACCTATGTGTCACCTACCAAACCTGGAGGGGCAACTAAATTGCCTACGCCTGCCAAATGGGAAGTAATCAGAAGAACAAACCCCGCGTGAGTTTACAGACTTTCCCCGATGGTGGGGCACACAGCGCCATACTGTAAAACCCACGATGCTAACACAGTGCTCATATATGATCCTATGATATGTGCAATACAGAACTGAAATGTAAAAACTACTGTACTCTGTTTTTTCAGTAAAATATGCATAATAAGGTTTTATAGGAAAACATGCAGCATAACGACCCTATTTTTGATATACTTAAAATAACCTACACACAGCAAATTCCCAGAGCAATACAGTATATATCGTATAACCAGATTCCATCACATATAATTCAAATCATTAAAAGCACTCTTGTTCTTATATGCTGCAGAAAATAAGTTTTAACTCAAAAATGGTATAAAACGAAGATAACTAAACTCCTACCTCACCAGAATAGTAATACCACGCTATTGAGTCCTTAAGGTGTCGTTGACGATCGCCTGGAGGGTTGGGAACTAACTCCAAGCCATTGATCGTCCTCTGGCATAAAGTCAACTTCTCACCGGAGCTTCAATTTCGCAAACGGACCTCTTCACTGAATTCTTAGCACCCAAAATAGCTAGGTTAGACATATAATTTGTCCAATTCTGGTCCAGGCCCACATCGGACCGGTGGCATGCAAAAGGAGACAAAATCTCGACCGTCCGATCTCGATTTTCGTGCCTATCATCAAACCACACAATATATATATATATATATCAAATTTCTCCATTTTTTGAGTACATTCCAAAAATGCGGTCAAAAACACAATCCAACTGTCGGATCAAAAATTACAACCATAAACTCGAAATACCTAAAAATGACAACTTTCAATCCGGACCAAATGGGGTTAAGATATATATACCTTGATGAATGAGACGAATCCAACAGGACCAGTTAGGGGTCAAATGGTGGCCGGAATCTTCGATGGTGACAAAAAGCTTCAAATGGCCATTTTGTCTTCTCCGGCGACGGCGGCTGCTCCGGCGGCCTTTGATGGCTGGCGACCAACTCTTGTTGGCATGGGAGAGCCTCACCGGTGATCTGCTCAGCCAGACAGAGCTTGGACAGCGACTTGCGGTGGTTCTGGTCTTCGACCGAAAGAGAGAGCAGGGAGAGCGAGAGATATTCTGAGAGAGGGAGGGGGACCAGACAGAGGAGAGACAGAGAAGGGTTTATATAATATATATTTTTTTAAATCTAGTCAAAAGACTATTTTGCCCCTAAAAAAATTGGGTTTTTACATTCTCCCCTCCTTATAGGAATTTCATCTCAAAATTCAAAATACAAGTTAAGGTTTATATCACAATACAACTTCTAACTGAAAGTTAAACAAATGAAGGTACTTCTCGTACATCTCCGTTTCGAGTTCCCAAATAGCCTCGTCTTCTTTGTGATGTTCCCAAAACACCTTGACAAGTGGAATCTCTCTGTTGCGAAGCACTTTCAACTCTCCAGCCAACACGCGAACAGGCTGCTCTTCATAGGATACATCTTCTTGGATCGATACATGCACGTATTGGATAACATGAGATGAGTCCGGTGTGTACTTTCTCAACATCGACACGTGAAACACATTATGCACGTACCCTAACTGTGCAGGCAGATTTAAGCGATACGCCACTGGTCCAATTCTCTCAGTGATCTCAAAGGGAACAATATACCTTGGAGCAAGCTTACCCCTAACTCCAAATCTTATGACACCACGTCTTAGAGTCACTTTCAAGAATACGAAATCACCGGTATCAAACTCTACCTCATGCCTCTTCAGGTCTTCTGGCGACTCTGAATCTCCTTGAGTCTCTCTTGGATATCCTTGATCTTCCTATCAGTCTCTTCAATCAACTCAGGTCCAAGAGTAACACGCTCTTTGGGTTCTGCCCAACACAAAGACGATCTACACGGCCTCCCATATAACACTTTATATGGAGCCACACCCACACTGGTCTGGTAACTATTATTGTAAGCAAATTCCACTAAAGGAAGATGGTCATCCCAGTTTCCACCAAAGTCCAGTATGCAACAACGTAGCATATCCTCAAGAATCCGAATCATCCTTTCAGACTGACCATCTATCTCAGGATGGTGAGCTGTACTGATATCCAACTGCGTATATAACGCTTTCTGTAAGGCTCTCTAAAACTTAGAAGTAAATCTTAGATCTCTATCAGAAACTATGCTTAAAGACACACCATGCAAGCGTATGATGTTCTCCACATATAGTCTACTGAGCTTAGTAAAAGAGTAGTTCATCCGGATCAGTATAAAGTAAGCACTCTTCGTCAACCGATCGACTACTACCCAAACTGCGTCGTTCTTTCTCAAGGTCTTTAGCAAACTGGTCACGAAATCCATCGTGACCTTGTCCCACTTCTACTTCGAAATGGGTAACGTCTGTGAGCCTCTATTAGAATGGTTTAGAATGGTTTTTCGAAGATTAGGGTCATCAGCTACAACCAACTTCCCATTGAAAAGCAAGAACCCTTCTCTGTTAGTGCTCCAACCATCTAACTGTTCACCATATGGAAGTCAGTTCCAGGTTTTCCTCAACTCTTTTTCTTACCACTAACTCTGCTGGATAGTCTGGAGAAGAGATGGTGAAATCACAATGTTGCTCAGGCAAGCAACCCCTTCATTCTCGAAGTACTGCAAGTTGTAATCACCGCAACTGAGTTCTTCTAGTCTTCGAACACTAGTACAGCTAGTACACCACAAGACTTCCTACTCAGTGCATCGGCTACAACGTTGGCCTTACCCGGATGATACTATAGGTCGAAGTCATAATCCTCCATATATTCAACCCATCTTCGTTGTCTCAAGTTCAAATCCTTATGGGTAAAGAGATACTTCAAACACTTATGATCATCGAATATGTCGAACTTCACACCATACAAGTAACATCTTCAAATCTTTAACGCAAAGATCACTGCTGCAAGTTCTAGATCATGGGTGGGATAATTCCTTTCATACAGCTTCAACTGACGAGAAGCATAAGCCACAACTCGACCATTCTGCATCAAGACACATCCCAAATCCGTCTTCGAAGTATCGGTATACACCACATAAGGCTCGTTATTATCAGGAATAGTAAGAACAGGTACGGTGTTTAAACTCTATTTCAACCTGATAAAAGCTTCTTCACTTTCGTGATCCAAAACAAACTTAACATCCTTCCTAGTCAACTTCGTCAAAGGCAAAGTAATTCTCGAGAAATCTAGCACAAAATGACGGTAGTAGCCTACCAATCCAAGGAAACTACGTACCTCCGTCATATTTCTCGGTCTTTCCCATTCCAGAACGGCTTTGATCTTAGTGGGATCGACTAAAATACCTCCGTGAGAATTCACATGACCCAAGAACTTCACTTCTGACATCCAAAAGTCACACTTCAATTTCTTGGCATACAACTGATGATCTCTCAGGGTCTTGAATATTATTCCCAGATGTTCGGCATGCTCTTCTGGAGTCTTGGAATATACCAGGATATCATCAATGAACACAATCACAAAATGATCCAAAAACGGCCTAAAAATCCGATTCGTGAGATCCATAAAAGCTGCGGGAGCATTCATCAAACCAAACGGCATCATGAGAAACTCAAAATGACCATATCGAGTTCTGAATGTTGTCTTAGGTATATCGTCCTCCCTTATCTTTAATTGATGATAATCGGATCTCAAATCGATCTTAGAAAAGAACCTTAAACCACCGAGTTGATCAAACAACTCATCTATCCTTGGCAAATGATATCTGTTCTTTACTGTCGACTGGTTCAACTTCTAGTAATCTACAAAGTCTCAACGAACCATCAGCTTTCTTCGCAAACAAAATAGAAGCACCCCAAGGAGAAGTGCTACTGCAAATAAAGCCCTTGGAAAGTAAATCGTCCAACCGTTCTCTTAATTCTTCCATCTCAGTAGAGTGCCATGCGATAGGCTGGAATAGAAACTAGCTGAGCTCCAAGAACTAGCTCAATACAGAACTCGATCTCCCTATCAGGTGGTAACCCCGGTAAGTCTTCAGAAAATACCTCCAAATACTTACACACCACCGAAATCCATGGGTCTTGATGGTCTATCCTCACCTCACCATCCGTAGCAAACAAGTTCCTATAACACTTGAGTTTCTTTCTTCCACTCAAGCATGCTTTCAGAATAGGATTAGGCTCCAACAGACTCATCTTAACCTGATAGACAATAGGATATCCATCACTAGGAAAAAGAGTCACCCGCTTCATACGACAGTCCACAAATGCTCAATATTTCGACAACCAATCCACACTGAGTATTACGTCATACTATCCCATCGGCAACACAATCAAGTCAACAAGAAGCTTCCTATCACCAATCACAACCCGACAAGACTTACACACACTAGACATATCAGTCATTCCTCCCAAAGATGTACCCAATGTCAATACATAATCTAAGTCAGAAAATTCCAACCCCAACAGTTGAGCAAACAATAAGGATATGAACGAATGGGATGCACCAGTATCAAACAAAACATGTGCCCAAGAGTGTGAAATAAGGATCATACCGTTAACAATACCTCGACCGGTACGATCCTGAGTGTCGTTGGCTCCAATAAAAGTATAAGCTTAGTCAGTCACCTTTCCTTTCCTTTTGTTACCTCTCCCCTGACCAGGTCAGCTGCTACTGGATCCTAGACCACTACTACCATATCCATGCCTACCCTGACTCCCTGAGGCCTAAGGAGTCTGAAAGTTCTGAGTGTAACCCTGAGGGTGGTACTGATGCTGATAAGGCTGAGGGGAAGTAAAAGTCTGCGAAGCACCCTATGACTGTTGCGGCCTTGCTTGAGTGTTCTGATAAGGAACAGAACCTGACTGGCTCCCCTGCGGTTAAGGAAGAGGAGATTTCTGTAGGCAAATAGGACACTCTTTCTTCCGGTGACCCGGCTAGCCACAAATAAAATATCCTCCATAAGAACTACCTTTGCCACCCCCAGAAGAACCACTGTTGTTCGAGCTCCTACTGTTTGGAGTACCCTGGGCTGACCACTGCCCCTAGTTTCTTCTGGTGTCTTTCCTATCATTTCCTCTCTGTTGGTTCCTCTTGGAATCCAAACTTTCTTCGACGGCCTCTACCCACTGGGCAGCCACTGCAATCTCAGGAAGAGTATGGAAAGTCTGGTTATTAATCCTATTGAAAATATTCCGATTCAGACGACTCCTGAACTTTACAACTCGAGACTTTTCACTCGTACCTGGGTCAAGGGCAACACTTGCCAACTCAGTGAACTCAATCAAGTACTCATTCATCGTTCTGTTACCTTGGACCAAACTCTCAAAACGATTCATATTCTCATCCTGTTGATCCTCATTGGCATACTGAGCCCTGAAAATCCGCTCAAAGTCTTCCCAAGTAAGACCCACAACATCCTGCATCCGCTCCATAGTCTCCCACCAACGAATGGCACTCCCAGACAGACGGGTAACGGCAAAGATTGCCTAAAACTCTATCGGAGCACCAAGGGACTGAAAACACCTCTCCATCTCACGCAACCAAGCAATTGTCGCAAAAGGATCTGGTCTCCCGTCAAACTGCCCTGGCTGGAGGCGCATGAATCGCTGGAGGTAATTTGACTGATCCAGCTGACATGCCCTCAGAGCTAGAGGCTGATAGTCTGGGTTGCTCATCTAGGCAAATGCTTGCTGCATTACCTCGATCAGATGAGAGAAATCTGGACGTTGAGGAGGTTCGGCACCCGGTTGGTGCCTCAGAACTTTTCTAGGAGGCATGCTTATAAGTCTGAAACAATATGCCAAGCTATTAGTGATATAATGATGCATGCTTGTCATAAAATAACTTCAGTCTAGTGTAATGGCGATATGTCCGAGCTATTAAACTCAAAGCTCTGATACCACAATTTCTGTCACGACCCAAAATCCAGGCCAGTGGCAGAAGGAAAATTTCACAAAGGTGGGAAATTACTTGATTTACTTGAAAAATGTCTAAAAAGTTTTAGTTTTGTAAACAATCCATTTTGATGAAATATTTGGAATTTCATCCCGTGAACCTCTCCCACAGTTCGTATACACCATTAAACATAGACCGAATAATTATTGAAAAATGGGAAAATCAAATATAAGTCCAAGCATCATCATCATCTACAACAACAAGTTAAATCCCAAAATGGCATACATAAGTTTAAAGACAAAATAGAAAGTAGTAATTTTAGTTCATTGCTAATATAAAACCCCAAACAATCCAAACACCACAACAGTAGACTTCTAGCATTACTAAGAAATGAATTACANCCTTTTAGGCCTCGGCTGGTTCTCATTGGCCTGGTCACTGCTCCTCTTGTTCTTCTTACTGCTGCCGTTGTCAGTGACGACCGCAACCTTTGCCGCATCTGTCTTTCCTCCTTTTTTGGTCTTTTGAAGGTTCTCACGGGAAGATTCTAACCTTAGATGTCGACCAACTCTTCGGTAGAAGTCTTCGAGAGTTCTACATTCTCTCTCGAGCAATTCCTCCCAGAGCTTTGTTTCTGGTCGCACCCCTGCCATCATAAGAGTAAGAACTCCTCCTTCAGGGGGGTTGTTGACCTTTGCTAGCTCTGTGGTGAATCGGTTGAGATAAGACCGTAGAGTCTCCTCTGGACCATGTCGGATTGCAGATAAATTGACAAGCGGAACAGTGAAATTCTTCGCAGCCTGAAACTGTCTTAAGAACGCCGTCTGCAGTTGTTGCCAGGATGAAATCGAACCGGGTTTGAGTCCTCGGAACCACTTCTTTGCCGCTCCAGAGAGGGTTACAGCGAAACATCTGCAGCGAGCATGATCATTAACCCGATGAAGCTCCATCAGGTCGCTGAAGTGATCCATGTGATCCTGTGGATCAGTCTTTCCATCAAAAGTATTGATGGTGGGAAGTCTGAATCCGGTAGGAAGGGCTGCAGCTCGAACTTCTTCGCTGAATGGCGACTGGCGATACCCATCAGCGAGCTCATCGTCCCAGCCAGCAAGTGCATCTAATGCGATCCGTAAATTGTGAACGTCGATGTTCAGAGGGAAAGCATCATTCCTTGCTGGTGGTATGAGCGACCTTCGTTCGTTATCTTGTTTCGCAGCGGGCTGGTCGGGTAAAGTCTCCTACGTCCTATGAGAGGAATCCAGTGGCATAGTGCGACGAGACCGGCTGTGGTCGCTATGATGCGATACAGATTGACCATGATCACGTCGTCGCTCCAAGTACTGCCTTAGGTCAGCGGGATCTTGTCTTGACTCCCTGCTGATTCTTTCGAAGACACTTCTCGAGGATCGTCTTTGTTCGCTGCTCAAGCGATCCTGGTCGTTGTTGGATTTACGGGAGGGCTGTGTACGACCACGGTTCGTACTTGAACTCTCTGTACGAGACTCTAGAGGCAAGTCTGCGACCTTGCCTTTTCCTTTGGAGGTGCGTTCTTCATGACGCTCCTGCTGAGTTCTTGGCTGGTCGCGTCTTCTCGTCTCGAGAATCTGTATTCCCTTCGCAGGTAATTGAGCAGGACGTTCTTTGGGGCGTTCATGTTGTGGTGGAGTCACCATCTACCTTTCAGCAAGTCGTCGCAGAGTGTCGTTGATCTGGTTAGTGACTTGCTGGAGGTTCACGAGCGTTTCCTCCATGCGATCCTGTCTTCGAGATAGGTCCTCTGTTGCCGTCATAGTAGGCTGTTCTGGAGCGGGGTCTGCCTGTGTAGCAGCAGTACTCTGAGGTTGATTTTGGCTAGTCCCGGTGGCTCTGGTAGTGTTTCTGGTATTTGCCATTATCGAAAAGGTGGAATTTGACAAATATTTCTGCCGGAATAGCCCTCCTTCTAGCACCAATTATTGATGGAGGTTTTATCAACAATAAATTTATAAGTTATTAAGAGATGTGGCTTGTGTAAATTGAAGTAAATAATCAAAGCAAATAAGGAAAGAGGGATTTATAGTGGTTCTGCCCCGAAAAAGATGAGCCTACGTCCACTGTTTTCTCACTATAATGATGAATACTCAAGGTTACAATACTCAAAAGCTATTGAAGAACGCTAAAGAATTAGACTACCCAAAGTTTGGAATACCCTAAGCGTGTATTTGCTCTGACTTCTATTCTCTGTGACTTGTTTCTGCCCAGAATTGGTGATCATTTCTTCGGAACATAGAGCCCCCTTTATATAGATTGTAGTGACCTTATGTCCCAAGGTTCCCTATGCCTCTAGGATCCTAATTGTATAAACGGGAAACTATACAATTGGGTAACATAAATTAAATAACAATACAATTGGATAACTACTCGAAAAGGATAACTTAGTTAATCGCAAATAGGAGTCTTCAGTTTCACTTTCCTTGTAGGTTTCTTCCACAGCATTTACCTATTTCCCTCTTCTTGTAGGTTTCCTTTATAGTGTTTTCGTGTTTCCCTTTTCCTATAGGTTTCCTGTTTGTTAAGGAAAACTGGACGGAGAAGGTCGCACAAAAACCTGCGGAAGAGGTCGCATATATCCTTCTTGGAGGAGGTCGCATATAATTCTTATGCGACCTTAGGATTTTAGACCGCACAACAATAAGCAATGTCGTCAATTCTCACCAATATACATCCGATGATACCCATGCTCCTCGACAATACCCACACCCCTAATATGCCTCCGACGATACCCACGCTGCCTCGACGGCCTCTGGTGATGACCGTCTCTAGATGTGTTGTTAAAAGGTCCACGCCTTAGATGCATTTGCTTCCTTCTTATTTGTCGAGAGATTTTTTTTTTTTTTGCCCTTCTTTTAATTGTTTTTCAGCCATCTATTTTAACTTTCGATAATTTGAACTTTTTCCCATAGAGTAATATTTTTTTTTAAGATTTCTCTTATTTAAGTATAAAGGGGTAAAAAAGTCTTTTTAAAAAAAATTTAAACTCTGATTTTGACTTTTTACGAGAGATTGGTGAGATTTGATAGCAAATTAAAAATAGAATATTTTAATTGGTATTTATAAGGTGAGTTTTTTTTTTGACAAAATACAAAAAATGCCACGACCCAAAACCCAGGCCAATGACAGAAGAGAAATTTCACAAAGGTGGGAAATTCCTTGATTTATTTGAAAAGTGTCTAAAAAGTTTTAATTTTGTAAATAGTTCATTTTGATAAAGTATTTGGAATTTCATTCCGTGAACCTCTCCTACAGTTCGTATACACCATTAAACATAAACCGAATAATAATTGAAAAATAGTTCGTATACACCATTAAACATAGACCGAATAATAATTGAAAAATAGAAAAATCAAATATAAGTCCAAGCATCATCATCATCTACAATAACAAGTTAAATCCCAAAATGTCATACATAAGTTTATAGACAAAATAGAAAGTAGTATTCTTGGTTCAATGCTAATACAAAACCCCAAACAGTCCAAACACCACAACAGTAGACTTCTAGCATTACTAAGAAATGAACTATAGTCAAGATGGTCTCTTCCTCCTCCTGATTTCCAAGATCACACTGAACACCACCTAAAGAAGGGAAGAAGGGGTGAGCATACAATGCCCAATAGGAAAATAGTTACCTCGAAGAAAAACAGTTTAGTGATGGAAAACTCCTACATGGTTAGTTCAAATCCAAAACATACACATATATATATATATATATATATAATCAATCCAAATCGGGAGCCCATATATATGAAATAGTGTAATCAAAACTATCAATCCATATACACATGACTCAAATCAACCCATACCCATAAGCTCTCATCCTCTCATCTGTGGAACCCAGGATGATGGTACTAAGTATTCCTAACAGCCTGCCTAACACCTAAGACCATACCCAGAGGGGACGCCCATGTGTCGTCTACCAAACCTGGAGGGGTAACCGAATTGCCTACGCCTGCCAAATGGGAAGTAATCAGAAGAACAAACCCTGCGCGAGTTTACGGACTTTCCCCGATGGTGGGGCATACAGCGCCACACTGTAAAACCCACGATGCTAACACAATGCTCATGTATGATCCTATGATATGTGCAATACAGAACTGAAGTGTAAAAACTACTGTACTCTGTTTTTTCAGTAATATATGCATAATAAGGTTTTATAGGAAAACGGGCAGCATAACGGCCCTATTTTTGATATATCCAAATAACCTACACACAGCAAATTCCCAGAGCAGTACAGTATATATCGTACAACCAGATTCCATCACATATAATTCAAATCATTAAAAGCACACTTGTTCTTATATGCTATAGAAAATAACTTTTAACTCAAAAACAGTATAAAACGAAGGTAACTAAACCCCTACCTCACCAGAATAGCAATACCACGCTATTGAGTCCTCAAAGTGTCGTTGACGATCGCCTGGAGGGTTGGAAACCAACTCCAAGCCTTTGATCGTCCTCTGGCATAAAGTCAACTTCTCACCAGAGCTTCAATTTCGCAAACAGACCTCTTCACTGAATTCCTAGCACCCAAAATAGCTAGGTTAGACATATAATTTGTCCAATTCTGGTCCAGGCCCACACTGGACCGGTGGCATGCAAAAGGAGACAAAATCTCGACCGTCCGATCTCAATTTTCGTACCTATCACCAAATCACACAATATATATATCAAATTTCTCTATTTTTTGAGTACATTCCAAAAATGTGGTCAAAAACACAATCCAACTGTCGGATCAAAAATTACAACCATAAACTCGAAATACCCAAAAATGACAATTTTCAATCCGGACAAAATGGGATTGAGATATATATACCTTGATGAACGAGATGAATCCAACAGGACCAGTTAGGGGTCAAATGGTGGCCGGAATCTTCGATGGTGACAAAATCTTCAAACGGCCATTTTGTCTTCTCCGGTGACGGCGGCTACTCCGACGGCCTTTGATGGCTAGCGACCGACTCGTGTTGGCATAGGGGAGGCTCACTGGCGATCTGCTCAGCCAGACAGAGCTTAGACGGCGATTTGCAGTGGTTCTGGTCTTCGGCCGAAAGAGAGAGCAGGGAGAGCGAGAGATATTCTGAGAGAGGGAGGGGGACCAGACAGAGGAGAGACAGAGAAGGGTTTATATAATATATATTTTTTTAAAT
>JXTB01000402.1:97936-196530 GCA_002914805.1 Parasponia andersonii
TTTATATAATATATATTTTTTTAAATATGGTCAAAAGACCATTTTGCCCATAAAAAAATTGGGTTTTTACATTCTCCCCTCCTTATAGGAATTTCATCCCAAAATTCAAAATACAAGTTAAGGTTTACATCACAATACAACTTCAAACTGAAAGTTATACAAATGAGGGTACTTCTCGTACATCTCCGTTTCGAGTTCCCAAATAGCCTCGTCTTCTTTGTGATGTTCCCAAAGCACCTTGACAAGTGGAATCTCTCTGTTGCGAAGCACTTTCAACTCTCCAGCAAACACGCGAACAGGCTGCTCTTCATAGGATATATCTTCTTGGATCGATACATGCACGTATTGGATAACATGAGATGAGTCCGGTGTATACTTCCTCAATATCGATATGCGAAACACATTATGCACGTACCCTAACTGTGCAGGCAGATTTAAGCGATACGCCACTGGTCCAATTCTCTCAGTGGTCTCAAAGGGAACAATATACCTTGGAGCAAGCTTACCCCTAACTCCAAATCTTATGACACTACGTCTTGGAGTCACTTTCAAGAATACGGAATCACCAGTATCAAACTCTCCCTCACACCTCTTCGAGTCTTCTGGCGACTCTGAATCTCTTTGAGTCTCTCTTGGATATCCTTAATCTTCCTATCAGTCTCTTCAATCAACTCAGATCCAAGAGTAGCACGCTCTTTGGGTTCTGCCCAACACAAAGACGATCTACACGGCCTCCCATATAGTACTTTATATGGAGCCACATCCACACTGGTCTGGTAACTATTATTGTAAGCAAATTCCATAAAGGAATATGGTCATCCCAGTTTCTACCAAAGTCCAGTATGCAACAACGTAGCATATCCTCAAGAATCTGAATCATCCTTCAGACTGACCATCTATCTCAGGATGGTGAGCTGTACTGATATCCAACTGCGTATATAACGCTTTCTGTAAGGCTCTCCAAAACTTAGAAGTAAATCTTAGATCTCTATCAGAAACTATGCTTAAAGACATACCATGCAAGCGTATGATGTTCTCCACATACAGTCTACTGAGCTTAGTAAAAGAGTAGTCCATCCGGATCGGTATAAAGTAAGCACTCTTCGTCAACCGATCGACTACCACCCAAACTACGTCGTTCTTTCTCAAGATTTTTAGCAAACTGGTCATGAAATCTATCGTGATCTTGTCCCACTTCCACTTCGAAATGGGTAACGTCTGAAGTAATCCAGCTGGTCTCTGGTATTCAGCCTTGACTCGCTAACACTTAGTCACAAAAGTAGCTACATCCTTCTTCATTCCTTTCCAACAATACTGCCATTTCAAGTCCTGGTACATGTTAGTACTACCCGGATGTACTGCGAACCTTGATTTGTGAGCCTCTATTAGAATGGTTTTTCGAAGATTAGGGTCATCAGCTACAACCAACTTCCCATTGAAAAGCAAGAACCCTTCTCTGTTAGTGCTCCAACCATCTAACTGTTCACAATTCTGAAGTCAGTTCCAGATTTTCCTCAACTCCTTATCTTACCACTAACTCTGCTAGACAGTCTGAAGAAGAGATGGTGAAATCACAATGTTGCTCAGGCAAGCAACCCCTTCATTCTCGAAGTACTACAAGTTGTAATCACCACAACTGAGTTCTTCCAGTCTTCGAGCACTAGTGCGGCTAGTACACCACAAGACTTCCTACTCAGTGCATCGGCTACAACATTGGCCTTACCCGGATGATACTATAGGTCGAAGTCATAATCCTCCATATATTCAACCCATCTTCGTTGTCTCAAGTTCAAATCCTTCTGGGTAAAGAGATACTTCAAACACTTATGATCATCGAATATGTTGAACTTCACACCATACAAGTAATATCTTCAAATCTTTAATGCAAAGATCACTGCTGCAAGTTCTAGATCATGGGTGGGATAATTCCTTTCATATAGCTTCAACTGACGAGAAGCATAAGCCACAACTCGACCATTCTGCATCAAGACACATCCCAAACCTGTCTTCGAAGTATCGGTATACACCACATAAGGCTCGTTATTATCAGGAATAGTAAGAACATGTACGGTGTTTAAACTCTATTTCAACCTGATAAAAGCTTCTTCACTTTCGTGATCCAAAAAAAACTTAACATCCTTCCTAGTCAACTTCATCAAAGGCAAAGTAATTTTCGAGAAATCTTGCACAAAATGACGGTAGTAGCCTGCCAATCCAAGGAAACTACGTACCTTCGTCATATTTCTCGGTCTTTCCCATTCCAGAACGGCTTCGATCTTAGTGGGATCGACTGAAATACCTCCGTGAGAAATCACATGACCCAAGAACTTCATTTCTGACGTCCAAAAGTCACACTTCGATTTCTTGGCATACAACTGATGATCTCTCAGAGTCTTGAATATTATTCCCAGATGTTCGGCATGCTCTTCTGGAGTCTTGGAATATACCAGGATGTCATCAATGAACACAACCACAAAATGATCCAAAAACGACCTAAAAATCCGATTCGTGAGATCCATAAAAGCTACGGGAGCATTCATCAAACCAAACGGCATCATGAGAAACTCAAAATGACCATATCGAGTTCTGAATGTTGTTTTAGGTATATCGTCCTCCCTTATCTTCAATTGATGATAATCGGATCTCAAATCGATCTTAGAAAAGAACCTTGAACCACTGAGTTGATCAAACAACTCATCTATCCTTGGCAAAGGATATCTGTTCTTTACTGTCGACTGGTTCAACTTCTAGTAATCTACAAAGTCTCAACGAACTATCAGCTTTCTTCGCAAACAAGACAGAAGCACCCCAAGGAGAAGTGCTACTGTGAATAAAGCCCTTGGAAAGCAAATCGTCCAACCGTTCTCTTAATTCTTCCATCTCAGTAGGTGCCATGCGATAGGCTGGAATAGAAACTAGCTGAGCTCCAGGAACTAGCTCAATACAGAACTCGATCTCCCTATCAGGTGGTAACCCCGGTAAGTCTTCAAGAAATACCTCCGAATACTCACACACCACCGGAATCCATGGGTCTTGATCGTCTATCCTCACCTCGCCATCCATAGCAAACAAGTTCCCATAACACTCGAGTTTCTTTCTTCCACTCAAGCACGCTTTCAGAATAGGACTAGGCTCCAACAGACTCATCCTAACCTGATAGACAATAGGATATCCATCACTAGGAAAAAGAGTCACCCGCTTCATATGACAGTCCACAACCACTCAATATTTTGACAACCAATCCATACTGAGTATTACATCATACTATCCCATTGGCAATACAATCAAATCAGCAAGAAGCTTCCTATCACCAATCACAACCCGATAAGACTTACACACACTAGACACATCAGTCATTCCTCCCAAAGATGTACCCAATGTCAATACATAATCTAAGTTAGAAAATTCTAACCCCAACAGTTGAGCAAACAACAAGGATATGAACGAATGGGATACACCAATATCGAACAAAACATGTGCCCAAGAGTGTGAAATAAGGATCATACCGTTAACAATACCTCGACCGGTACGATCCTGAGTGTCGTCGGCTCCAGTAAAAGCATAAGCTTGGCCAGTCACCTTTCCTTTCCCTTTGTTACCTCTCCCCTGATAAGGTTGGCTGCTACTGGATCCTGGACCACTGCTGCCATATCCACGCCTACCCTGACTCCCTGAGGCCTAAGGAGTCTGAAAGTTCTGAGTGTAACCCTGAGGGTAGTACTGATGCTGATAAAGCTGAGGGGAAGTTAAAAGTCTGCGAAGCACCCTGTGACTGTTGTAGCCTTGCTTGAGTGTTCTGATAAGGAACAGAACCTGACTGGCTCCCCTGCGGTTGAGGAAGAGGAGATTTCTGTAAGCGAGTAGGACACTCTTTCTTCCGGTGACCCGGCTGGCCACAAATAAAATATCCTCCATAAGAACTACCTTTGCCACCCCCAGAAGAACCACTGTTGTTCGAGCTCCCACTGCTCAGAGTACCCTGGGCTGACCACTGCCCCTGGTTTCTTCTGGTGGCTTTCCTATCATTTCCTCTCCGCTGGTTCCTCTTGGAATCCAAACTTATTTCGATGGCCTCTACCTACTGGGTAGCCACTGCAATCTCAAGAAGAGTATGGAAAGTCTGGGTATCAATCCTATTGAAAATGTTATGATTCAGACGACTCCTGAACTTTGCAACTCAGGACTTTTCACTCGTACCTGGGTCAAGGGCAACACTTGCCAACTCAGTGAACTCAATCAAGTACTCATTCATCGTTCTGTTACCTTGGACCAAACTCTCAAACCGATTCATAATCTCATCCTGTTGATCCTCATTGGCATACTAAGCCCTGAAAATCCGCTCAAAGCCTTCCCAAGTAAGACCCACAACATCTTGCATCCGCTCCATAGTCTCCCACCAATGAATGGCACTCCCGGACAGACGGGTAATGACAAAGATTGCCTAAAACTCTACCGGAGCACCAAGGGACCGAAAATAACTCTCCATCTCACGCAACCAAGCAATTGTCGCAAAAGGATCTGGTCACCCGTCAAACTGCCATGGCTGGAGGCGCATGAATCGCTGGAGGTAATCTGATTGATCTAGCTGACATACCCTCAAAGCTAGAGGCTGATAGTCTGGGTTGCTCATCTGGGCAAATGCTTGCTGCATTACCTCGATCAAATGAGAGAAATCTGGACGTTGAGGAGGTTCGGCACCCAGTTGGTACCTCGGAACTCTTCTAGGAGGCATGCTTATAAGTCTGAAACAATATGCCAAGCTATTAGTGATATAATGATGCATGCTTGTCATAAAATAACTTCAGTCTAGTGTAATGGCGATACGTCCGAGCTATTAAACTTAAAGCTCTGATACCAAAATTTCTGTCACGACCCAAAATCCAGGCCAGTGGCAGAAGGAAAATTTCACAAAGGTGGGAAATTCCTTAATTTACTTGAAAAGTATCTAAAAAGTTTTAGTTTTGTAAACAATCCATTTTGATGAAATATTTGGAATTTCATCCCGTGAACCTCTTCCACAGTTCGTATACATCATTAAACATAAACCGAATAATCATTGAAAAATGGGAATATCAAATATAAGTCCAAGCATCATCATCATCTACAACAACAAGTTAAATCCCAAAATGGCATACATAAGTTTAAAGACAAAATAAAAAATAGTAATCTTAGTTCAATGCTAATATAAAACCCCAAACAATCCAAACACCACAACAGTATACTTCTAGCATTACAAAGAAATGAACTACAGTCAAGATGGCTTCTTACTCCTCCTGATTTCCAAGATCGCACTAAACACCACCTGAGGAAGGGAAAAAAGGGGGGGAGGGGGGTGAGCATACAATGCCTAGTAGGAAAATAGTTACCTCGAAGAAAAACAGTTCAGTGATGAAAAACTTCTACATAGTTAGTTCAAATCCAAAACATACACATGTATATATATATATATATAATCCAAATCGGGAGCCCATATATATGATATAGTGTAATCAAAACCATCAATCCATATGCACATGACTCAAATCAACCCATACTCATAAGCTCTCATCCTCTCATCTGTGGAACCCAGGATGATGGTACTAAGTATGCCTAACAACCTGCTTGACACCTAAGCCCATATCCGGAGGAGATACCCATGTGTCGCCTACCAAACCTGGAGGGGCAACCGAATTGCCTACGCCTGCCAAATAGGAAAGTAATCAGAAGAACAAACCCCGCACGAGTTTACGGACTTTCCCCGATGGTGGGGCACACAGCGCCATACTGTAAAACCCATGATGCTAACACAGTACTCATGTATAATCCTATGATATGTGCAATACAGAACTGAAGTGTAAAAACTATTGTACTCTGTTTTTTCAGTAAAATATGCATAATAAAGTTTTATAGGAAAACGGGCAGCATAACGGCCCTATTTTTGATATACCCAAAATAACATACACACAGTAAATTCCCAGAGCAGTACAGTATATATCGTACAACCAGATTCCATCATATATAATTCAAATCATTAAAAATACATTTGTTCTTATATGCTGCAGAAAATAAGTTTTAACTCAAAAACGGTATAAAACGAAGGTAACTAAATCCNCCCTATTTTTGATATACCCAAAATAACATGCACACAGCAAATTCCCAGAGCAGTACAGTATATATCGTACAACCAGATTCCATCATATATAATTCAAATCATTAAAAACACATTTGTTCTTATATGCTGCAGAAAATAAGTTTTAACTCAAAAACGGTATAAAACAAAGGTAACTAAACCCCTACCTCAGCGGAATAGCGATACCACGCTATTGAGTTCTCAAGGTATCGTTGACGAACGCTCGGAAGGTTGGGAACCAATTCCAAGCCCTCGATCGTCCTCTGGCGAATAGTCAACTTCTCACCGAAGCTTCAATTTCGCAAATGGACTTCTTCACTAAATTCCTAGCACCCAAAATAGCTAGGTTAGATATATAATTTGTCTAATTCTGGTCCAGGCCCACACCAGACTGGTGGCACGCAAAACGAGACAAAATCTCGACCGTCCGATCTCGATTTTCGTGCCGATCACCAAACCACATAATATATATATCAAATTTCTCTATTTTCTGAGTATATTCCAAAAATGCGGTCAAAAACACAATCCAACAACCAGATCAAAAACTACAACCATAAACTCGAAATCCCCAAAAATGGCAACTTTTAATCCGAACAAAATGGGATTGAGATATATATACCTTAATAATTCCTGAGACGAGACGAATCCAACGGGACCAGTTGGGGGTCGAATGGTGGCCAGAATCTTCACCGGTGATGAAAAGATTCAAACGGCCATTTTGTCTTCTCCGGCGACGGCGGCTACTCCGACGGCCTTTGGTGGCTGGCGACCAGCTCGTGGTGGCACGGGGGAGGATCGCCGGTGATCTGCTCGGTCGGACGGAGCTTGGACGCTGACTTGCGGTGGTTCCGGTCTTCGGCCGAAAGAGAGAGTAGGGAGAGCGAGAGAGATTCTGAGAGGGGGGGACGAGACAGAGGAGACAGAGAGAGGGGTTTATATAATATTTTTTTTAATCTAGTTAAATGACCATTTTGTCCCTAAAAAAACTGGGTTTTTATAAAAAAATCATGGAGTTTTTTTTAATTATCATAATAAATAAATAAGAGCTGGAGGACTAATTTTTTTTTTTCAACTGAACACAAATTAAAAAAGAAGTAACATCATTAACATGACGAAAAAAGAGATACAAACAACATATTAAGAAAATAAAAAGCTATTTTTGTTGAAAAAAAAAAGGAAGAAAATAAAGCTACTTCAAAAAAAAAGAATACATATAAAGTCGCATATCTCAACATTCACTCATTTAAATAGGAAACAAAAATAAAAATATTTGACTTTTTCCACAATAAAAATATCTTATTCGAAACAAAACCAATACAACACAATAAAAATAAATAAATAATAAAACAAAACAGAACAAACATTTGACTTGTCTACAAAAGGCGACGAAGAAGTGGGTGCCAAAATATCTCATTCCGGTTACCACCGCTAATTTTCAGCGCAACCATTTTTAATTCGTCGGCACAACTATTAATTTACCATTTACCTAATTAGCATAAAGCTTTGCCCCAATCATTCCTTCAATTCCCATGATCTAGATAATGAAACAAGTTCATGACAAATAGATAATCACAAATTTTTCCACAAAATCTGCTAGCCATGATCCCATGGAATAACAGTAATACTTATCATTAAAAAACTCAAGAGTATGAAACGCAAAAGCATATTAAACAGATTATGGGACTGATGTACAATTTGCGCCACTCCAGTACTCGTCAAGATAGTCTCACGACACATAACATCAAAAATTTGCCCTTCATACTCTTAACCATGATCCTCCAACATCACGATCATGATTTCTCGCAATGTATGGATGTTACTCGAACTATCACAAGGAATCCAGAGTGCAAAAGCATGTATGGAGCGTGTTGTTAATAAGTTTGCCAACTTACTACACATACATAATGTATATATATGCTTGGTTTGATAGAATTCCATATTATAATGATCACAAACATAAACCTTAAGGGGAGAAAAATAAAATAAAATCTTAAAATATATATACTGCATCGTGGAAGTTCATGAGTAATAAATAAGAACGAAGATTTATGTGTTGATACCAATAGCATTACTAATTATATATATATATATATATATATACATATCACGTTAATATACATTCATCATTATTATTTTTACTAACAACCTACGTTAAAGAGAACTACGGTACACCTAACGTCATGGAAATACATGCACTAAACCCTACTGGCAAGCTCCATCCCACCCTCTTTAGACTCATCACTACTCTCTTTCTTAAGCACCTCAACGGGCTTATAAGTGTACATTACTGCGCAGCAAGTATAGTAAACCAAGTTAAGAACTTGTAACAAAGTGAGCAGCCAATAAAAGTACTCCAACTTCCCTTTGTTCAAGTTACTATTTGGCAGCCAATTCGATCCATCAGGCTGAGCACTATACTTGTGGACAAGAGAAACCAGAAGGGTGCTTATATAGTTTCCCGCCGAAATCGCGGTCCAAAACAGCGCCGTGGCGGTGCTCCTCATGCTTTCCGGTGCCTGGTCATAGAAAAACTCGAGGTGCCCTATTGACATAAATGCCTCCGCCATCCCATGGAGGCCATACTGAGGGACAAGCCAAAACACCGAAATGGGGATAGTAGAATGAGGGTGATCGACAAGACCGTGAGCCGAAGCCGCTGCTTTGCGCTTTATTTCGACGAAACCGGCAACTAAAGTGGCGATTATCGAAATGAAAAAGCCGATTCCCATTCTCTGGATGAAGGTGATGCCGCGGTCGAGACCGGTGAACCTTCGGGCCACGCGGATCAAAACGCGGTCGTATAAGGCGATTGTGGAGAGCATGGTAATTGTGGTGCAGACGCTCATCGAGCCTGCTGGGATCTCGAAGGACTTGGTGAGGTGCCTGTTCATGGTTTTGGCTTGTTGGAGGGAGAATGTGCCTTGTTGGGCATAGGCTGTGATGAGTAGGATTCCGGATGCCCAGATGGGACCCATTCTAATAATTGATTTAAGTTCTTCCACGCGATGAACGGTGCTGATTCTCCAAAGGTTTGGTGATTTGATGTTGTCTTCTTCGTTCACTATGGCTGCCTTGTCCAAAAATCTGCATTGATGTTCCAAGCATCGTTACTATAACATGTTTCCATGTAATAGTTCAGAATAATATCAGGAGCACTAGATTTATTATTTATTACCGTATAAAAATAGTGTATATATATAGGACCATAATTTAGCATATTCTTTTCTTTTTACTTAGTTGTTGGATTATTTATCTAACAATTATTAAGATTTGATTAATAATAAATATAAATTATTTAATTAAGCAAAATAATTATGGTAAAAAAAAAACCAAAATTTTTATATATTAAAACACGACTATATTGTGAAATGTTTTATCCTTGACTTGGCGCAAATTAACAAAACACTAAACAATGTACTATGTCGGGAAAATTTGCTAATATATCTTCCTTTATTACGTTCATCTTTCACTTAATGGGCCCAATTCGACCATCCACCAAAACTGCTTCTCAGCCTTATTGGGAAATGGACCAGACTAGAAAAATGACTTTTTTAAGATTACTTTAACCCTTATGAATATTACAATATTAGTAAAATATGAATATAGTCCACAAATTTAATAATTTTCTAAGATCGACCATCTCTCACTAATATAGTGAGTATCCTTCCCTAATATTTTGACACACCTAAAATCGTCATTCTACCAAAAAGTCATTTTATCCCAAAACACTGCTAGGCAGGTCCATTATCCTAATTGTTTCCTAAAATGAATAAGCTCATTGAGCCCAGTATCCCAACATGGCAGTCTAAGATGAGCTGGATCCGGACGGCCGATCAAACATGCCCTATAGATATGAGCCCGGATGACAAGCATGTCTAAAATGGAGAGTTGGGTTAGCCTAACAAGCCACTGTGGCGGGCTTGGACACTGTTCCAATTGGCCAGCCGGCCCATCTTACACCACTAGATCCCAAACACATTGCAAAAATACAGTACAGGAAGAAGGGATTGGATTGCAATTTGCATGCGTCCCTTTGTGACATTGTCGGGGCAATTGATCAGTTGAGGTCCGTGACGAGGTGGGAGTGTGACTAATTGTGGAATTTAGGACCAAGAACCCCTTTTTGTTTCTATGCTATGCTAGAAGGAAACTATTAATAGAAACCATGTAACTTGGTGCGGCTTGGGGCTATCTAGGATTGTGTTTGTGGTCCCTATCCTAAAAATGCATGCACGGACAAAAAATTTAACAATCTGACAAAGAATTATATTTGGGCCCTATACGATAAAATGCTGCAACAACCAAATGGGTGGTCTCTATATGTTTCCTCTTCTTTTTATTTTGTATGGACTATTGTACTAAGGATAGAATCAACTTCTTTAAAAAACAATAAAAAGAATAATAATAATAATAATAATAAAATCAACTTATATTGAAAAGAAAAATAAAAGGATAAAATCAAATTCCTTCCAACTAAAAATGATGATCAAACAAATTACAACTGCCCCTGATATGATGTCTCTATGTATTTCTTGTTATATGAGAAAACCGAAAAAATTGGGAGAAAGGAAGAAAGATGCCCATGACGGTCGATGAATGAAATTATTAGACTTGAGCTAACTCTCATACGATTCAGCTTCTAAAATTTTCAACAATAGAATTGATTAGGTAGAGATTATCTTATTATTCTACTGACTCCCCTCCTCCTTTCCCTAAGGATCAAAGGTTGATAATGCTAGCTCGACCATAACAAAAAAATTATGATCACAATATTCCTGATTTCAAGTGAATGTAATAAATTAAAGTTTACTCTATTAATACTTACTATGAGAAAAAGAGCTAACACAGTAAATCAATCATTAAATTATTATGAATACAAGGTAGCCCCGCTAAGAGCAGTTTCTTGAGAAAAAATATGATCATATGTTTTTTTGACGAAAGTCCAATTCTACCGACGACATATTGACTTGGATATTACATTTCACACGTAATCGAAAAGACACTATAAATATTTACTTTATAAAATCAATCAACTAAATTAATGGCTTGCAATTTGAGGGTAATGGATCGCATAAAACAAAACATAATTTAATCTATCACCGAAGTGTTTGAAAATAACCACGCTTTTACCCTTACTAAGCTGTCAGCTTTATTTATTTATTTATTTTTTAAACAGAAAAAAAAAATCTGCCAAGTACTTGTAGCGCCAAAACTTGCAGTTATATCCTTGCGCGACACTACAATATTCACAAGTACTATCACTTAACAAAAAATATTATATATTATTAATCCCAAATTACCTCTTATGATACTCTCTATTATTATTTATAAATAGTTTAAAAAAACTTTGCACAAATATTCAAGGTCGTTGATATCTTGAAAATTTTACTAAAATTAAGGTTGCTAGCTTTCGAGTGGAAAAAAAAAAAAATCGAGAGAGATTCTTACTTCATATGCTTTGTATGAAGAAGTTTTCCTCCAATCGAGATGAGAGCATCAAGCTCATCATTCTGGTAAAGAAGAGTGGAATCAGAGACCATAGGCAGCTTCCTCTTCTTGTAAGCGGCCACAGAGACTTGGAACAACCGGGTAAAAGGACTCCCAGCCGGATCCAAGTTCCGGTAAAGCGGGTACCCGAATATGAAAGCAATAATTGAGAGGAACATGGCCAAGGTTGGGATCCCGAGGCCCCAACCCCAACCGACATTATCCTGAATGTACACGAGCACTGTGACAGCCACCAGTATGGACGCCCCCATGGTAAAATAATACCAGTTGAAGTACTTCCACGTCTTGATGTTCTGTTTCGGGTCATTCTCGTCGAACTGATCCGCCCCGAAAGCCACCACGCAAGGCCGGATCCCACCCGACCCGAGAGCCGTCATGAGGAGAGACGCATAGAGAATCGCCACCTGTCCCGAATCTGCTTCTTTGCACGCCTGTTGATCTGATCCTTTGCAGGGTGGTGGCCTTAGGTGTGGAAGCACCGCTGATAATGTTAAGCTAATCATTCCCTGATTTGACAAAACATAACAAAACCGTAAATAATGTCATTACAAGAAATTGCACTTTCTTTCAGCGACTAAACTTTACAGGTATCATGGCTAATACTTAGTAAAGGTCTCCCTTTGTATGTCCAAATTGTGAACCTCATCAAGATTAGCATATATACCGTTTATTTTTTATATGATTATATGACATGTTATCCTGACGTCAAACACTGTCAATAGTATCTCATATTACAAACATCGAATCCTGTACTAATTATTAGGTAGTCCTCTACGTGATATTTTGAAATTAAAGTAATGTATACATATCTAGATATAAATTTACGAGAGAGATAGAGAAATAGTACTATTTGGTATATGATGGAAGCAACGGTAATAGTCCAGAAGCGGCCGGCGAATGAATCGGCGACAAAAGCTCCGATCAAGGGCGTCAAGCTGGCTGTGCCGCCGAAGTTGGTAAGAGTGTTAGCGGCTTTGGTGAGTGGCATATGAAGCTGTGTTGTCAAGTAGCTAATCATATTGGCATTGAATCCTACCACGGCCAACTTCTCGCAAATCTCATTAGCTATATGCACAACATTAAACCAAAAGTTCATCTTGATTGGTTAATATTTACACAAAATTAAACCAAAAACATCTTATAAATTGAATGATATTTATATATATATATATATATATATATATATTTACAACATATATAGAACCTCCAAACTAGAGTAATATGAAAAAAGAAACAATATTTTGTTAAACAAAGCTTACCGAAGATAAAGGGCATTGTGACTAGTCCCCCTTTCTTTCTTTGTTTGACAGGATTTCCTTTCTCCTCCATTTTTTCCATTATTTTCCAGTAGTATGGACTCCTTTGTCTTCCTCTATGCAGTGTAGGTATATAACACCAAACAAGACCCACTATTTATAGGCTGTTCCAGTGCAGGTTTTGATCTGTAAAGTAATTATAAAATAAACGAGTTGATCTCACTATAAATTAATTGTCTACTGATTAATAATTATTACTCCTATTAAGTCATGAGTTCAAGTAACAATTGGTCGACAATTGTATGCAATGATTTTTTTTTGGAGGGGCCAGGGCCCAGTGGATTTTAATATCTAAGTAAATAATATTGATAGTATATGATCTGATGTGCATTAATGTGAGCACACAAGTGGATGACAGTATGGACATGAAATTTTTTTTTAATTTTCCTATTTCTTCTTATCACATATGTACTAATTTGCTTGAATTATCACATATGTATTATTGAATATTGATAGTATAAATACGATGTATAGCACAAGTAGAGGATAAGCGAGGCCGAAAAAGAAACTCTAACCAAAAAAAAAAAAAAAAAAAAAGCAAATTAAACATAAATGTATTAAACGCGTCATGTATACTTCTGTGACAATATACTTCACATACGTCATGTATTTTACCTATGATGCACACATGTCTCATCATCATGTGCAGTCGAAAGATATACATGTCGGCACCATATGCTTCACTACATACGCAAACAATGAAAAGGCAAAAACTAATTACTATTAATAATTTGAAAAAAAAAAAAATAAAGTACCCAAAGGTATGTTTTAGAGTAGTGAGCGCTGCGATTTAGATTTTATTCGGTGTTTGTTTTAGTAATTGATAAGAGCGAAAATATATATAAAAAAACCGTAATTTTTATTTTAAAAAAATTTCTACGCGTTTTCACTTGTATCAAACAAAATTTTTTATTTATATTTTTCTATCATATCAAACAAAATTTTTTATTTATATTTTTCTATCAAATTTCAACAGATTTATGTATATAATCAAAATTGGAGTTAAAATTATTGAAAGCAAATACTTTTTACGTTTGAAATCAGATAATAAAATTCAAAAAAATAATTTGTGTATTTTAAAGTTGTTTCTATTGGATTTCTAAGATATTATAGACCATTTTTCGGTTTAGATAGTTATCTTTTTAGTATTTATATGGATGCAATAGATAATATTAAAAAAAGGTAAATTACAAAAAAAGAATCTTGAAATTTAGGTGATCTGTAATTTAAATACTAAACTTTGGACTCTGCAAAATAATATGTGAGATTAAGAATTTTTGAAAATTAATTTTTTAAATAATTTTTTTAAATAACTTTAATTGATAAAAAAATAATAATATCTTCAAAATTAAGAAGAATAATAAAAATTAATTCAGTTTTAATGAAATATATTATTTTTCTTTCGTTAATAAAATTGGTCAAAAAATTAATCTAGAGTAGTAATTTTCAAAATATTTAATGTCAAGATATTATTTTATAAAATTCAAATTTTAGGATTTAAATTACATAATACTCGAATTTGATTATATTTTTTTGCAACTTATATTTTTAAAGAATAAAAATATTTTTTAAATAATTTTAAACTCCAATTTTAACTATATTTGTGAATCTGGTGAAATTTGCTAAAATAATACAAATAGAAATTTTATTTAATATTAATGAAAGTACATTGAGTTTTTCGCTAGTAGCCTAAAAGTGGTGGGATTTTTATGATATAATCCCTTAATAAGATGGGATTTCTTTCACTGTTTTGTTAACTTTCAGTTATAGTTTTATACTGTCGTAAACTTAAATAAAATAATTATTTTACTTGGAATAGTTAAAAATAAACAAACAACTAGAAACAACTAAACTATATTATTAACTAATGGATGAACTCGTGTAAAAGGAGTAGAGACTTAGCTAGTTAACGACCAATAATATTATCATATTTTGGATCTCAATTGATTTGCAATTTTTTTTTCTGTTTATTATAAGTTCAGAAGTACACAATTTTTTCGTGGATGGATCAATAAATGGCATATTTGCTGATTGATTGTCCTGTTTATTATATTATCATATTTCGGATCTCAATTGATTTGCAATTGAGTTGTCCTGTTCATTATATGATCAGAAGTACACAATTTGCGTGGATGGATTAATAATGTATGTTCACTGATTGATTGTCCGATTGTCACGAGGGTATATTCACTGATGGATTAATAATAATGGTAGCCCCGTTTTAATACTGTAGCTCTACTGTCACTTTTTTTTTTTCTCTCCTCGTCTCTTTTCTAATTAAATCTACATAAAGTTTTGAAATGTTTTTTTACATACTTCTTATTTTTTACTTAAGTACAAAAATACCTAATGGTAAATATTTTTTTAAAAAACTTTATTTTCATACTCTCCTAATAATTTACAACCCATTATAATTTAAGAACCCAATTTTCTTTTTTGTCTTGTTCTCTATTTATATTGTATTATTTTCCTAGTATATTTAGGAAGAGGTAGAATTAAAATTCATAGTAGGAATAAAGATTAAAAAATCACAAGGAGTCTAAGATGAAATTTAGTTATACATAAAGGATAAAATTCTTTGTGAGATAAATGATCTAATGTAAGAATAAAATTGTTCAAAAATAATGAAAAAAATTATTTATACTTAAAAAATATATATATCGTATGCTTTTAATTGATTAAAATAAATATGTATGAATTATCTTGTTTACATGCAATCAAATTATTGATAGAATAAAATCTTTGGTTCCATAATTTATTATAGAAATCAAATCGTATAAATTAAATTTTGATTTTTTTATCTATATAATTTTTGTAAGTGATATATTTGGTATATGAGAGTATGTTAAGTATTAGTCTTCTACTATTTAATAATATATGAGGTTACTTATGTTAATTTACAAGAGGATATTATGGGAATAGAAAAATTATCCTTCAATTAATCCAGCTAAAAATTACTCTTGCCGAACACGAACAAAGAAAAAAAATATATTCTTTTACAGATATGACTATCTTGTTAGTAGAGTAATGCTAGGGATTGTTGAAACGGTTTTCACCAGCTATTCACGTGTTGCTAAACTGCTGATGTTATGTGTTCCAACTGTCTACGCATCCTTGCTATCTTAAAGTGCTTCTAGCCTCAATCAAGGTCGGAGAGGCGGGGGAGGCCACCTGCAAAGACTCTCCGATGCATAAGTCAGTTGTTTATCTTTGATTCAGGGTAGCAAAGATTTAGTTTTTCTCTACATGAGTATATCTTTTTGTACGCATACATACCTCTCTCTTTTCGGAAACACATGGCTCATATATATAGTCTTAGAACTGTGAACCTCATGGTTCTCAATCCCAGAATCGAGTACCTTTTCTCGTTAGGACTTACTCCAGAGATCACGGGCCGTGATTACAGTAATTCTCCCTGTATCGTTGTGGCCTAGTTACCGTCGTCCCCTATGGCTTGAGCCCGTCAAGGGCGGGACTTTGACAAACTGCTGTTCTGTCAGGACGATTTGCCCAATGCGTGCGCCTGCTCAGGATCACATTAAATGTCTTGTCTGGGTTTGGAATAGCGCACTACCGTTCGGAGGTCTTCTGGCGGAAGACCCCCGAGCCTCCTGACCCCCAGCTATCGAGGTAGGAAATGAGCTGGGCCGGACCGATCTAAGGTCTGGAATGGAGCGGTTTGGCCCCTGACAGCCCACAGGCCCATACGGTATCACATGTAACTCGCGTGGCTTTTAAATAGTCACTCTGGACACGTGACGGATGACATGCACCCTTCGTGGCCTGTTCTATCATATAATCGTCCATGTGGTACGTGATATAGGAACGGGCCCCATAACTGCCCGCCGATCTGGTCTTCCTCGTATAAGGGGATCTGGTTGTATTCAGAGTAGGTATCCAGGAAGCTCATCCTGTCGAATCCCACCATTGTATCTACCTTTGGTCAATCCTTAGTAGGGGAAGCTATCCTTCGGGCAAGCCTTGTTCATGTTGGTGAAGTCGATACAAGTACTGTCGTCGCCGTTTTTCTTCTTCACCACTACCAGGTTGGAGACCCGGGTATACGGATTCCATGATCAGGCCGTTCTGCAGTAGCATCTCTACCTCCTTATTGATTGCCCTGTTTTTCTCTAGGATGAACCTTCGGAGTCTTTGCCTGACCGATGGAAAATTGGGGTCTATATTCAGCCAGTGGCAGGCATGCGCGGGGTCAATCCCGGGCATGTCGTCGTGGGACCACGTGAAGACATCTTCGTTCTACCTCAGGAACCCCAACAGCTCATTATTTTCCTCCTCGGGTAATAGGGCCCCGATTAAGACTACCTTCATCGGCTCTGCCTCTTTCAAAGGAACTGCTACTAGCTCTCAATCGTAGATTCTGGCCCGTCATACTCCTCTTCGATTCACTTCATGTATACTGGCAGAAAATCCTTTGATTGCTATCTGCCCCCTATCGAGGTGCTCGCGTCCGCATCGGGTCCCCTCAGGGCGGTTGAAAAAAATTTTCTTGTGGAGGCCTGGTCTCCCTTAATGTCTATCATATATGTATTGTCTTTTGATAGACATCTTAAAACCTGATAGAGGGTGGAGGCAACCACATGCATGGTATGGATCCATCCTCTCCCCATGATGACGTTGAAGGAGGACTGGCAGTCGATGACGATGAAGTCCATGTCCAAGCATCTCTTCGCAGCACAGACCTCCAGGATCACGATGCCCAATGGGCTAACCTTAGTACTGTCGAAAGCGAACAGCGACTGATAGGTTGGCCTGAGTACGTTTCGATTTAGGCCCATACTATCGAACGTGCTGAGAAAAGGGACATCGACACTGCTCCCACTGTCAGTCAGGATCCTTCTGACCAATGTGGAGTCGATCTGCAGCTTAATCACCAGGGGTCATCGTGAGGTAGGCGTATCGTGGTCAAATCTTGCTAAGTGAAGGCGATGGGGGCTGCAGAGATGCAGCTATTTCCATCCTCAAATGGTTGACGAAATGGCCTATCCCTTTTAGGCACTTCACACTATCTTCGATCTTTTTGAAGCATTTTTCCTTCTCCTCCTGACCCTGGGTCAGCTCTGGTCTACCCATGATGGTCAGTACTATCCTCAGGGCATGTTCTCCTGACCTGGAGGCCTCGGTCTGCTTGCCTTTTTTAGGCCTGGTGGTATCTTCCTGTGGCTGGATTCTGCCGGTCTTTATGTACTGCTTTAACTTACTAGCGTGGATCGCCATCATAACCTGCGTGTAAAGGCTGAGGCAGTTGATGTTGTCATGCCCGTGATCCTTGTGAAACTGGCAGTACCTGCTCCTATTTTTCTTATGCTCAGGAATGCCAAATTTGGGCGGGTCTTTGAAAATGCACCTGTCCCTGTTTTGGAGGTAGATCACATCGATCGGCATGTTGAGCTCATATTTCGGCAGTGGGTCATAAGACGCCTTCCTCCTCTTGCCGCCTTCTTGACTACCTTGGGTGGGGGCTTCCTGTTCGGAGTTGGCCCTTGGTCCAGCGCGGGCCTCTTTACCCCTTGCGGGGCTAGGGTTTGCGTCGGTACTGTTGTTATCGCGGCGGATGCCTTGGGCGTTCTCTGGTGGCTTTTTAGCACTCTTAATACCCCTTCCAACTTTGCCTGGACATCCGCCATATTGTACGGAAGGTTCAAATGCAGATGGTTCGATAGCATCGATCCTGGTTACTAGCCCGTGACGAACGAGCTTGCGGCTTGGACCGAGTCAGCATTGTGCACTAGAAACATCACCTCCAGGAAACGTGACAGGTATTCTCTCGGAGACTTGTTCACAGTTTGTTCCAACCGGTCAAGGTCTCCCATGGTTTTCTGCTGTCTCCGGGCACCCGTGTACTGCTTTAAGAAAAGTTTCTAGAAATCTTCGAACCCGTTTATAGATTTCTCTAGGAGCTGTCTGAACCATAATAGGGCTGGTCCTGCTAGGGTTGTGGAGAAGATTTTGCAGGTCACAGCCTCATCCCTGGTTTCCAAGGCCATCTTCTGCTGAAAGTGGTATATGTGATCGAGGGGGTCGGTTTTCCCCTCGAACAGCCTGAAGGTTGGGGTTATGAAGTCTCTCGGCTTGGGCTCCATCTGGATCCAGTCGGCAAAGGCCGTCCGGTTGATCCCTCGCATAGTTTACTCTGCCAAATCATCAGAGGTCTGGCTGTGATGGGCTCCAAGCCTCTTACTCAACTCCGCCATCATTTCTTGCTTCCAGTTGGAGAGAATACCTTCCGGGCCTTCTTGGTGTATTTTGTCCACTGCCGCTCCGACTCGGAAAGGTCTCGTCTGGTTTTGTCGCTCCCCCTGCGTCCGCGATCTGAATGGGGCGGGAACTTCCCTTGGTGGTTGGACCTCTTCGTCGAAGTCTCCCCTTCGCTCACTTCTGGCTTCACTTGCCAGCAACACTTCGAGGTGGGCATTATCTCTGCGCACTTCTGCGACTTCATCTTTTAAACCCAGGATGGCCTTGTGGGTAATCTCTGCCTTCCGGTTTGCTTCTGCCAGGGTGGCGAGCATCTGGTCCAGCTTTTGCTCCAGTCCTGGTTAGGTTCCCCGGGAGCTTCCTTCGGCATCGAGACGTGTGCTCCTGGTTGTCATTCTTGAGGGTGTCATCTTCCGATATTGTATGGCCTTTTTGTTCGGGAAGAGCGTTATCGTGAGACTCCTACTCTTGCTCTCGCACTTAAAGAGAAAATTTCCCACAGACGGTGCCAAATTGTTGGAACAGTTTTCACCAGTTATCTACATATCGCTGAAAAGCTGATGTTGTGCCTTCTAACTGTCCACGTATCCTTGCTATCTCAAAGTATTTCTGGCTTCAAGCAAGGTCAGAGAGGCGGAGGAGGCCACCTGCAAAGACTCTCCGATACTTAAGTGAGTTGTTTATCTTTGATTCAGGGTAGCAAAGATTTAGTTTTTCTCTGCATGAGTATATCTTTTTGTATGCGTACATGCCTCTCTCTTTTCGGGGACACATGGCTCCTATATAGTCCTAGAACTGTGAACCTCATGGTTCTCAATCTCAGGACCGAATCCCTTTTCTCGTCAAGACTTACTTCAGAGATCACGGGTCGTGATTACTATGATTCTCCCTGCATCGTCGTGGCCTAGTTTCCACCTTCCCTATGGCTCGAGCCCGTCAAGGGTGAGACTTTGACAGACCGCTGTTCTGTCAAGACGGTTTGCCCAATGCATGCACCTGCTCGGGATCACATTAAATGTCCTGTCTGGGTTTGGAATAGCGTACTAATGTTCAGGGGTCTTGTGGCGGAAGACCCCCGAGCCTCCTGACCCCTAGTTGTCGATGTAGGAAATGAGCTGGGTCGGACTGATCTAGGGTCTGGAATGGAGCAGTTTGGCTCCTGACAGCCCACTGCCCCATACGGTATCACGTGCAACTTGCGTGGCTTTTAAATGGTCACTCTGGATACGTGACAGATGACGTACACTCCTCGTGACCTGTTCTACCACGTAATCGTCCATATGGTACGTGGTCTAAGAACGGGCCCTACAGGGACATCAGTATCTTATCCTAAAAATTTACACCAAGTGAGGTGGAACTATTCTATTTAACATTATGTAGCTAAAAATAATGCTATATTACTAGTGTAAAATTTTGGTGTTCCGATATTTATCTCTGGTTAATAACAAATAGTCGGCTTAAATACCACCTTCTATTCAAGCACTTTTGAAGGTTTGTTAAAATAGACGTTCGTCATTTAGTTGCCTATTAAAAGTCTCACATTTGAAGTCAGTTATTAAATAAACAGTTTTAAAATGTTTATAATTAAAGACGATTGTTGAATACCGCAGTTGAAAGTCTACCTTTAAAGGCGATTTTCCAAAAACCAGCGTTAAAAGTAGACCATGTATATTACCAGTTTTCAAAAAACCAGTGTCAGAAGTATAATATTTAGAGGTAGATATATAACATTTAAAGGTGATTTCAGAATAACATGCATTAAAAATGTAACATTTAAAAGCGTTTTCTGGATAACCGGCCTTAGATATATAATATTTAAAGGCATTTTTTAAAGCCAACTTTAAATGTTACATCAATAGTAGGAATTCATATTTTCCTAATTAATGCATCACATACATATTCTTTCACCATATAAGAACGATCACACGTGCCTATGTTGATAAACTAGATAAATCATGAATAATGTTATAATTAATATCATATCTCAATTATATGAGATAATATCACGTACACTCACAAGAAATTTACTAATCAAAGTGTTCAAATAAGTATCATATCAGTTTATCTACTAACTCAAAAGTACAAGAATTTAAATTGTGCAATGTTACTTAACCCAAAATATGAAGTATGGATCTTCACTCGATCAACTTGTAAAATCTGTATAATCACAAGGGTAAATTAGACATTTTAAAAGAAATGACAAAGTTGAAAATATTGAATTTTTGATTAAATTAATAAAATATTTAGAATATCATAATATTTTACAACAATGCTCAATTTTTTCTTAAAAATCCTTCAGAAGTTCAAATTTTCAACAAATAGGAGCTTGAGGAAGAGAGAAAAAAAAAAAAAAATGTTGGATCTGCTGCCGCCTACAGTCGCCACACCACCGCCCACCTCAATCGACATACCAGCCCGTGTCAAAGGGCTTTCGAAAACGAATCCATACCACCAGTCCCGTCTCGTTTCGACGTTATATGAAGTATTACAGCTCCACAAAAATTCTGCCTCCGGTGAGATTTTTCGGCCACCAGAGCGCTATCCGACCTCTGTTTTCGACACCTCCAGCAAGTGAAGCTCTATCTCACCGTCACCAATCAACTCCAAGTGGTTTCATATTGAAACTCATCTCCCTTAAGTTTTTACCATTTTTACTGTTTTTACCAACTATGTAAAAAGTGATATTCACGTAATTATTTTGATTAAATGATTTATTTATTTAAGGTAAATATATGAGGTGAAAGAGGGTTAAAAATTATGAATAATTATATTTGGTAAAAGTAAAAAGGGTAACGGTAAGTGCAGTAAATAGTAATTAGAAAAAAAAAAGGATATTTTTCTAATTATTTTCAAAAGGTGGTATTTATGTAATTCTCGAATTTTTGGGCTTAATAATACTAGGGACCTCGAAACTGAGTTCTAATTTCGAATTTGGACTCAGTGAGGTCGAGATATGAATTTTGATATAAATATCACTATATTTTGTTGTGGAACGAAAATTGAAATTTCGTGGCACAAATTGCATCATTTTTTGTGCCATGGGCCGGTCCCGCACCGGGACCCATTTTTGACCAAGTATATATTTAATCTAGCATTTTTGGGTGTTCTGAATTTAGTAGTAACCTCTATTTCTATATTTGAAACTCTGATGGAAAAGTCAATTTTTCAATTGGACTTACTAGGAACCGAAAATTGTCGTTTAAGTACCTGAGTGACTAACTGGGGATTTTTCGAGCATCATTGACCTGGTATTACTACCATATCAAGGTAGGGGTTCGAGTACCTAATTTTTATATTTGTTTTGGATTTTATTTGCATTAAAACTTATTTATGAAAAATCATGATTTTGCGATAGTTAAAGAAAGTATTGTTAATTGTTGGGTTATAGTGGGATTGAATTGCATAAATTATTTTATACATTTTTGCGTACCAGTTTTGGGATAAAACAGTGGTGTGCTACCCATGTTACAATAAATCCCAGAATAATGCCAAGTTGAATTTTTAAAGCATGATTTGATTATTGGATGCATAGTAGTCGTAAACTGTTATATGTTGTACATACCATAGGATCACACACTTGAGTTCCATTATAACATTGCGGTATTTTTAGGTCACTGGCGAGTTGCTATAGCTCTAGGTGAGACTGCAGTGCTAGGTGAGAGACCTAGGCCCCTGTGCAGATTTTTACCTGGTATGCCTATAGACAATGTCAGGATGTTAAATACCTCAGCTAAAGAGGTATTACAAGGTCATGATGGGAGGATGAGAGCTCATTTATATCCTTGTTGATATATGGTATGTACAATGATGTGGTTTTTATTTTGGTTTTGAATATGTGACTATTCTAGATACCAATGAATTTATAAATTTGATTTATACATGGATTTAAAGGAACTAACTATGCAGATTTGAGAAATTGCATCAATCTAAAAGGTAATTAAATTCCTACTGAGCACTTGAATGTTCATTCTTTACTTTTCCCTTCTCAGGCAATGCTTGGTATGACTTTGAAAACTCGGGAGCAGAGGATTGAGGAATTGGTTACCGTACAGAAAATTAGTAATTATATAAATAATATTATTATTTATCTTGACTTATATTAAATATTAATGAGCTCATTTCACGGACTCTGTCTGTATAATTAGTGTGTTGGATTGTGAGACTACTGATAATGATGCTTGGCTTATTTTCATAAATTTCATTAACAATCTAAGTCTAATGGTGATCACAAAACTAAGGGAATTTTTCTTTTAAAATTATTTTTATGAATTTTTCTTAAATAACTTTTGAATTTCTACTTGTGAAATTCTTTTTCTGTCACTGGTCCGGGGTTTGGGTCGTGACACAACTAGCTAGAGGTATGCTTGCATGAACTTCCTCTATTTCACAAGAATCTCATCAATTTCAATTTGCGCATATGATTTTTTTCCAACAAATTACAAATAGAGATAATTAAAATTAATAAATCTAAGATTATTATTGCTAATAACGTGAATATCACTTCAAATACTTTAAGGTTTATGGGCTGCATTTATGATAGGATTACATCTCTCATATAGCGCATTACATAGACGTGATTCTAATTTGTGCATTCAATTTCTTAGTTACCTCAAAAAAATTTATACCGTTTTAAAGATTTTGGAGTAATACCATGTTCCGCCTTGCCATTGATCCTGTATCTCTTCGGTAAAAGTGATCTCTTCTCAAAAACCTTTTATGGCTTGTATACCATCGCTTCATTTAGTGCTTCATTCTACAAGAATGTGTCCAGTTGACATATAGGACATGCTTTCTAACATTTTACACTGCATCCTAACAAGTTTCATGTACTGGAAAATCATTGATGTTCCATAATAATATAACCCTTAAGTTAAAAGTTTCGTCTTTATGTACATCATAAGTTTCAATTTATGTATTCCACAACATTTTCAAATCATAAATATAAGGGGCTTAAGTATACGCCAATATCATTACTAGGTAGTTTTGGACCATAAATTACAAATGTCAGCGTCATGAATCTTCTTTTCATGCACAATCACGATAGAAGATTTTAATTATAAGCAAAACTGGCCAACAAATATCTTCACTACACAAAGTACTATGAAGATTGATCCCATATATACATAGAAAGGCCTAGCCTATGCTATATAATTATCAATTGTCTTCCACGACGGAAAATCTGTTCGATGACGAAATTGGCATTAGAAATCCTACCTCTTGCGTGTCATATCAAGTTTTTGGCATGTTTAATATTTCGAAACAATCTTTTAAACTATGAAATTGGTGAAATATACCACAAGACTTTTGCAGGAACTCCAATCTTTTCCTTGGTCACATTTTTTCTTTTCTTCTATCTTGACTCAGTACAACTTGGATTAACTACTTGTATGGATGAACTCCTTTCGCTATAAATGCCGTCATTAAGACATGCATGTATCTTTTGATAATCTATACCAAGGGTACATAATGTGCCTTATACATTGAGAAAGGAATTTCACTGTCGATTGGAAGTATATCACCAAGTAAGCTTAATAATTCCAAAAAGCTTTTGTCACTCCCACTATTTATTGCCTTTAAGTTATACAATCTAACGAAAGCTAACAACTTAATGAATTTTATTCAATTAGGATATAAAGTTTTTTCAACTTGCTCAAGTAACTTTTCAATCTTAATTGGATATTTTGCAAAATCCTCTTCTGAATTATGAATCATTTTATTAATTTGATCATCAAAGTCATTAGCATCATCATGTTCTCTTTAGGCCCTTAATTTAATTTTTGACGATCCACATATTGTTTCTTCCCCATGCCATATCCATCTTCTATAACCTGGTCAATGCCATTAAAATAAGGATGTTCTTTTACATTTACACTAACCTTCTTTAAAACACAGTGCTAAGCTTCTTTAAATTTCCACATTTCGAACATAGACACCTTATAAGATTGGGACTAGTAGAGTGATCAATTGCAAATTGAAGAAAATTTACAATTCTAGTGATTTTCTATCCACGTCTATTTTCTATTCATTCCTAGTCATCTAGCCAATAAGGAAACACTTGTCAATCTGTCTCCTATGTGTCAACAAAAGGAATATAATAAACAAATAATTATCACTATTTTACACTCATGAACTTGCTATCAATTAACATCGATCACACTTATACTCATAAAAATAAGTAATACATAAATAGGTTTTCAAATATAATTAGATTCTTCTCTCTAAAGAATAAACAAAACAAGAAACTCGTACTAAATTATCAAATCAATACAATGTTCATCTTAAATATTGGAGTCAAAATAGAAACATATACCAAGTTACTAATAAAATCAACAACAATAATTTTTTAATTCATCACACTTATAAAGAAAGATTAAACGGACAAAGAAAAAAAAAATATTTCATAACAACACATGAAACATTAAAAGAAAGAGAAAAGTACCTTTTGGAGGAGAAAGATGGAAGTTGAAGCAGCAAAATTAGTTGCTAAATAAAATGAAATTAGTTAAACCCAAGGAAAATAAATTCTTGAGAACAAGAACAATGAGTACCTTAAGTTATGACTTTTACAAAAAAACTAATAAAACAAAAAGAACAAGAACAATGAGTTCATACCTCTTCGAGGAGAAAAATGGGAGTAAAAGTGAAAGTAGAAATAGAAATGGAAGTGACAAAACCTAAATAAAATATAAAATTATTAGCCCCCAATAAATTTTTTAAAATGAAATAAAAAATAATAAAGTGCAATTAATAAAATGTAGAAAATTACCTAGCTTTTACAAGCAAGATATCCAAATGTAGATGATTAAAGAGTGAAAATATAAGTATGTTAGGAGTAATGGAGGTTAAAGAGATAACTTAAGAGGTTTTTGGGTGAAAATACCTAAAAAATAAAGTTAGAAATCCTTTTCTTCACACAACCCTGTGAGAGTGGGGAGAAAATTTTCCCCTTTCCACTTTGGGTGAAGAACATGTGTCTGACACCAAAAAAAAAATGTTATTTATGGGCTCCTAATGATGCTGAACAACATCATTTCTGGGGTCAGGACGTATCCCTGATACCCAGAAATGACACTGATTTGGTGTCATGAAAGCTAGGAAAGTGCATTCTGGGCTCAATTTTTGAAGCCGAGTTTTGGGCTTTAGACCAAAGACACCCCGGTTCACCATGAACCGACGTATTTTATTAATGACACATGTTTAAATAGTAAACAATGTGGTTTTAGTTGAATCGGCATCGTTTAAGAATGATTTAACTCTGGTTCATGATTCATAATATAGCAATATTAAATATTCCTCATAGACGCCCATTTATGGCATTTATTTAGTTTTAAATGACGCTAGTTCAGTTGAGTCAGCACTGAACCAGTCTTATTTAACACGATTATCACGCCAGTTGGATCTGTCAAATATTTCGTACTTTGTTTGTAAAACTTATAAATATTAGATACAAATGTACTTTTGTATTGTGTTGTGCAATATTATGCCCGAGATTCAAAATCATTGGCCTGACATGGCCCTTTAGCCCATATTTGAATGTGATATATCATACTTCGTGCTGCTTTGTCATATCAACTCACATGCCTAGACCCTTTAGCCCATATTTGAACGTGATATATCATACTTCGTGCTGCTTCATACTTCGTGCTGCTTTGTCATATCAACTCACATGCCTAGACCCTTTAGCCCATATTTGAACGTGATATATCATACTTCGTGCTGCTTTGTCATATCAACCCACATGCCTAGACGTGCCAGTCTATTTAGGCCAAAGCAAAAAAAAAAAAAAATACTTATAAAATGTTGTAAACTATATATTGTCTCCCAACTAGGATTTTATTGATTATTAGTATGTGTAAGTGTAAAATTAAACAATTTAATTTACTTATACATACCTATGCAATTGCACACGGTCACAAGTAAGATAGATTTAGTAAGTTGAGTATCGAACACACGAGGATTGAATACTAATCTAAGTTAAGTACTAAGATTATATCAATTCAAATTTTATCCAAATAAATTAAAAACAAGCAAAAGAAATAAAATAAAATGAAAAATATAAAAAGAAATGCGGGAAAAGAAATGCCTGGGTTTACTAGTTTCTTAACCCCTCTCTTATCTTGATATCTCATTTTTTCCTCTAATTAGTTTAACCAATTGATTGTTAATTGGATGAATTAATTTAATCACAAGCTTCTTCAGTCGTCAAGTAATAATTTTCATCTAACCTAACTCACTATATTCCTATGAAGGCTAAACTTAGATGGAATCATTAGATTCAAGTACCCACAATGGTTACATGCATTAAATAGATATATTCATATTCTCTTTCTATGGCTAAATACATAACTTTGTTTCTATTCCATTATATGTTTCTAAAAATCATGCAAGTTGGTGATCAAGCAATAAGAAGTACTGACTATGAGAAAGAGAAACCAATCAAATGGACAATTGGATGTTAAAAGAAAAGATAAAACATAAACAAGATACTAGTTTGGTTCATTTAGTAAAACTAAATAAAAAGAAAATTTGCTCATAATATAGATTGAAAACAATAAGCAATTCATTTCAAATAAAATCAAGATTACAAAAGTAAAAGGAGAAAATTTGAAGAATAAAACTAGATAGATGTAGATTTCTCATTTTGAAAGAGCTTTGATATGTTCTTCAAGGTTAGGAAGCTTTCTCTTCCAAAGATAGTCTTTTGCCCTCTTGATTTTTCTCTCAAGTTTTGCTCTCAACTATATTAATCATTTAGCAAAATCTAAAATAGAAATCTAAACAAGAAACTAAACTAGAAATGTGAATATTACTATACAATTTATTTATTTATAAAAGTTATTTTTTGTGTTTTTCACTAGAGCTCCAAATTTTGGAGCTCTTTCTCACTTCAAAATCTCTTTAGAATTATTTACCTCTACCCTTAAAATAGGGTTTTTTCTAAGCTAACTCTTGCACACTTAAGGATAGGTCAAATCTGGACCATCGAATGGTCAAAATGTGATCTGAGCCTTCAAAACGGATTGTTGGACACGTGAGGGGTGTAGTTGCACTTCTATGAGGTATGGTTGTACCATTAGTTCTACTACTGCTAGATTTTCTCCCCTTTTAGCTCTTTTTGCTACTTTTTGAGCCCTTTTCACTCCAAATCCATTTCTTTTACTTTCTTATATTAAAACATTAACCAAACATCAACATAACTCAAATTAAAGTAAGAAAATAAATAGAACATAACAGTAATAAAGATAATTAAGCACAAAATAATTCTAATTTCTCAAAGTTATCAGTTCAAATTTATATATTAGAAAAATAATTTAAAATAATACATGTGTAACGTGCTCAAGTGTCATACATATATCCTAGCATGTTATGTTATACCTACAACCATGTCATGTTGTGCTCAACTCATCATGTTTAAATTATGAGTCCGACGTGGCTCCCATAATTGAACTATGCTTGACATAACCCACATTTTATATGTCGTTCTATACTTATGTTGTGTAATACTATCGTGCTAATTGATTGATCCAGCCTTCTAGATAGCTCTAATGATAGTTCACCGTGAATTGGCATCAAATACAACTCATAGATGCACGTTCATGGTAAATTGGTGTCTATTTAGCTTTTACAATAGTGGCGTTAAGAGAAGGATTGTTAAATGTACTCTCTTTTACATTTTCTAGTCCTACTATCTGATGCATGAGTTCTATTATTCAATTTAATATTTTAATAATGCAACAACTTATAGTGAAATCTATATGTTAAGTAGTGAAATTAGGAGAATATAAAAGAGAATATTGCTATCATTTCTCCTGGTGTTAAATTCAGCTATTTGCAAAACAAAGTATTAAAATAATAGTTTTATTAAAATAATATTCTAGGTAGCTCTAGTTAGCGTTAAATGTCTTATACTATTTGCTAAAGAGAAAAAAAAAAGTATTAAAATAATAGACTACATCAATTGTTTAAAAAAACCGGTATCTTTTTAAATTCAGTAATTGTCTTCTATTGTTATTTTTGCAGTAGTGAACAAAAATACAAGAATTTAATGATTGAGGAAGAAGTATAAATCCAATATATATGTTATGACATATCAAAAGATGATATATACGTTAAGACATATCAAAAGACAAATTCAAGTTTTGGGATTAGGCTTAATTGGTCTTCAGTAATTTTTTTTTTCTCCTACTGAATTCAACTTCTTTATCTTGAATTCCACTTGTTTATAATGCTTTTGAAAAAGATAATTTCAAATGCAGGCAAATCGTCACAAATTGTCTCACAAGAACTCTAGCATCTTTTTCTCTAAAAACATTCAACTTCTTTTCCACAATTTCTATCTATCAAAACAAGAGATTAAATCTCTCTCTTCAGTAGGATTTTCCTAATATAATTTTATTTTTGTTTTATTAATCCTCCATTTTGAGTATAGGTCTTTGTTTCTAATATTTGTTAAATGATATTAGGATTGCAATTAAACCAAATAGAAACCTTAAATCATTCATGTTAAATTGATAAGTCAGGGTTTGTTGAATATACCTGAGTCTATGATAGATGATGACTATTTAGATGATCAACTGAAGGCAGAAGCGATGGATAACAAATAGTGATATATGAGGGTTTGGTCTTTTACACAACTTAATCCTTAAAACACTTAGATAGAACTCTCTATAATTGAAGTTAGGTCATAGAGAGAATGAGCACATATGAAAAGGTGGTGGGGACCATACTCTAACATGTTCTTTAAGTAGTCCCTAGTTGAGTATCCATCACACCCAACTAGGTGACTAATAAAGTATCCATATTGGTATTCATATCCAGTTAGATATCATGAACTAGCCTTATTAAATCACTTATTGGGTCTACTTAAGAATAATATGGCCCATTACAATTGTTAAAATATGTGACCCAATATAAGAAATCAAATATCCTAACAATCTCCTACTTAGGTCACATATATACCAAATACAATTGTATTACAAAATTGAAGTGTGGCCATAAATATGCCATATTATTCCTGAATATCCCCGAAGTTGCAATCTTGTCCATCAAACATATCAGTACGAAACCAAAGCGCTCGTCGTTGCACTTATTTAGATGGCAACTAGAACCTTCAATAATCAGTGTACTGATACACTCGAATGACATAGATCAAGTATGGAATATGGCATAGAAATTACACATAATGTGATTTACCGTACCTATTTCCAACTGGTCTTCCTTAAACTTTATTAAGATCAATCTTATTTTTCCCCTTTAGTGTATTAGCGCAAACTTTATTATTAAACCACAATAAGAAATCAAGAAAGTATGAAATACATCATATATTAAAAATTGAACAAAATCTACAATGAAAACAGTCATCAATAACCAAAGTACTATAGTATACAAGCATAAACAAGTATCACCCAATAAGCATCTAAACCAAACTACAAAACTACAAACACCTACTAAAATTGCACTCCATCCAAAAATACAACACCCACACAAGCAATATGCTCGTGAAAAACCTTAGGTGGTAAGCCTTTAGTGAGCGGATCCACTATTATAGAGTTTGTACCGATATGCTTAATTTATACTAAATGGCTTTATACTCTTTTTCTTACAGCTAGGAACTTAATGTCAATGTGCTTTGATTTCGATGAGCTCCTGTTGCTGTTGGAATATAAGACTGCAGAGTTATTATCACAATAAAGTTTCAATGACCTCTCAATGCCATTTACCATATGCAACCCAACGACAAATTTACGTAGCCATATTCCCTGATTGGATGCCTTATAACAAATTATGAATTCTGCCTTTCGAATCCCGTTTGGTCTTAAATATCCATTTGCAACCAATGAACTTCGAACCTTCAGGTAATTTGACGAGATCCCAAATGTTATTGTCTCTCATAGACTTTGTTTGACTTGTGTGAAGTTGATTAGATCTTCTTTTACTATCCAAATGTCAAACCCACGTTCCTAGAGATATACAAAATAATCATCTGAAATCACAGTTCTCTTTTCTTTAGTGGACCTCTTTAAAGGCACTAGTCCTTAAGTTTGTTGAGCTTGCTCTACTAGAGTATTTACCTCAACTAGGACAGAAACCTCCTGAACATTGTCTTGAACTGGAGAAATTATATCTTGAACAATGATATTCTTAGAAACAGAATCATGAGTGTCCTGACTATTGCCAATAGCAACCATAAGAAGAGAAACGAATTCCTCTTCAAAGACAATGTCTCTAACCTTATCTTCTCTTCGAAACTCAATATCCTCAAAAAATTTGACATTTTCCATCTCAAAGAAAGACTTTACTATGGGATCATAAAACTTATAATCTCTGGATCTTTCAGAATACCCTATAAAATAACAGCTTATAGTTCTTGAGTCCAGTTTCTTTTCATTCGACCTCTAAGGCCTTACCTCAGCTAGACAACCCCAAATGTGCAAATAACTTATATTGGGCTTTTGCCCAGTCCAGAGTTTATAAAGGATTTTAGCTACTACTTTACACGGTACTCTATTAAAAATATGTGCTTTAGTTTTGAGTGCATCTCCCCATAGTGATTCTGGTAAGATAGAATGACTGATCATACTCCTTATCATATCCTTTAGTATCTTATTGCGTCATTCAATAATATTATTCATGCTAGGTTTCCTAGGTATAGTGTATTGCAGGACAATATTGTACTCTTCTAAATACTTAGCAAAGGGCCCTGGATATTATTCACTCAATCCATCATACTGACCATAGTACTCAGCACCACGATCAGATTTGATAGTCTTAATTTTCTTATCAATCTTATTTTCAACATCAGCTTTATAAGCCTTAAATATGTCCAGTGATTGTGACTTCTAACAAATCAAATATATGTAACCATAGCGAGAATAATCGTTTATGAACGTAATAAAGTATTATTGTCCATTCCAAGAAGCCGTAGGGAATGGACCACTAATGTCCGTATGCATCAGTTCTAAGAAGTTAGAGCTCCTATTGGCACCCAACTTCCTAATGTTTATCTGTTTTCCCTTTATACACTTAATGTAGACTTTAAATTCTATCAAATCAAGGGGACCATTCTATCAAATCAAGGGGACCAAAGATTTCATCAGATACAAGACATTCAATTCTTTGTTTAGAAATATATCCTAAACATCTATGCTACAGCATCGATGAGTCCTCATTAGTTAATTTTTGTTTTGTACCTCTTGAATTAATATGCAAAGTTTCAATAATAATTGAATCATGCATAAGACTAAATAAATTATTTCCAAAAGAATAACTAAATCCAAATTTGTCCAATGCAGAAATAAAAATCAAATTCCACCTTAAAGACGGTACCACAAAATTCTAGTACAAATCCAAATATTTTCTAGAATTCCAAAACAACCCAAAATGCCATATGGCCTCTTCCTCAACTATTTGGCTGTCGCCGACATAGATGACTCTTTCATTATTACTTGACTTCCAGCTCTACAAGCAACCCTGTATAGAAACACTAACGTGAGTAGTAGCACCAGAATCTACCCACCAAGTATCTTTAGGTATAGAAGTTAAATTAACTTCAGAATAAACAAAAGAGAAGCTTACTCTTCTTAACACGCCAGGCTTTGTACTTAGCACATTTCTTCTTCAGGTGTCCACTTTTTTCACAAAAGAAGTAACTTTGCTCATCTTACTTCTTCTATGCCTTAGCAGGTAGAGCTACTGTAGCTTCCTTATCCTTATCCATTTTCCTCTTCTTTGCCTTAGAGATAGTGGTCAAGTTAGCACTTTCAGGCCTTACAGTTTTGATTTTCACTTCCTCCTAAACACAAATAGCTATTAACTCATTAATATTCCATTTATTCTTTTAGGCATTGTATATGGTCTGTAAGTTCCCATAGTGATTAGGAAGAGAAAGCAAAACCAAAGCCACAAGTAAATCCTCATTAATTTCTAACTTGAATTTCTTAAGCTTGCCAGCCAAATGATGTATTTACATGATGTACTCCCTTATATTTCTTTTTTTGTTATACCTCATTGAAATGAATTTCCTTAAGGTACTGATCATCTCACGTTTTTCATTCTTGAGATATAATTTCTTAAGTGCAATAAGGAAATCTTTAGCATTTCTCCCTTAAGTAAAGAGTCCCGCATAATTTCCGAAATAGAGCATTTCATAATCATAACACTCATACGATTGGACTTTTCCTAAAGCTCAAAATTCCTTTTATCCTCAGTGGAATTTTCTTCCGTAAGAGCAGTGAGTTGGTCCTTTCTTAGTGCCAGGTCAAGATCTATACAACCTAGTACGATCATGACATTCTCTTTCTAGGTCTTAAAGTTTGTGCTTGTAAGTACAGGAATTGTACCTAGATTGGCAAAAATACCAATATTGAAATTGAATAGAGAATAAATAAAACCATAAATTAAACATGCTCACAACTTAAATGTCATATATAGACATATAATATTATCACAAACTATGCAAATATGATATATATCATATAATTACATAAGGTGGGCTACCATCACAAGACACCTAGCGCAATATTAATAAGTCCTCCTTTAGACCGACTCATTAACTTGCAAGTGATACTCTCAAGTGCAATGATCAATCACTGATAGTAAATCTTGTAAAATAACAAACCTTCCTTTGGGCCGATTTATTGCTCACATGGAAATTGAGCAACCGTCACACATTTACCATCACATGTGTGTCTGTTGTCGTTCTAAATGATCACATTTTTTCGGGCCGATAATAATCTATGTTAACAACAAACTCACAACATCTTTATACGTTAGACTAAACAAAATTACACGACAGAGGTTACTTTGGCAACATGTTTCCTTATTGTGTTTAATCTAACATACAAGACAAATGATGCAATGACAATCATCCAGAAATACCCAAGCCAAATAAGATTTTCATAAACACAAAATAAAAGCAATTGAGTTTGTAACATTTATCAACTTTAAAATCCAAACAGAGTTTTCAACAGATAAATATGGGTCATTACTTAAATTGATTTTGAGATAATTAATCTTTATTGGTCATGTTTTGGATTAGATCTCCTTAACTTGTTCAAAAATGAGTCAATTCTACCCAAAAACCAGATCAAAAGATTAAAATTAGTTCAAAAATTGACCCCTATACCCGAGAGGTCAACACTACGGTACTATCCAAAAACTGAAGGAGTGCCACGGTGCTCAGTATTCTGGGTAGACCTAGAACACGAGTTTGTAGTGCAAGCACGGCATTGCCTTTCTATCACCTAGCGTCGCGATGCTAGGCCGACTTTTGGGGAAAAAAAGAGAGTTCCGATCTAAAAATCGTCCAAAATGCCAAAATACATCAAATCAACAATTTTAAGCCTTAATAATCACAATTAAAAACTCTAAAACCTAGAAATAAACCCTCAAAAACATCATAATATTCAATATATCACAAAAAATACAAATCATACATGAATAATCCAAAACTTAGATAACCTAATAGGCAAAGATTATCAAAAACTAGAGTCATTCATGATTAACCTAATCAATTTAATATGAAAACATGCTTTGATACCACTTGTTAGATGATATTAGGCTTACAATTAAACCAAATAGAAACTCTAAATCATTCATACTAAATTGATAGGTTAGGGTTTGTTGAATTTACCTAAGTATAGGATAGATGATGACTCTCCGGATGATCAATCGAAGGCGGAAGCGATAAATAACAAATAATAATGCCTGAGGGTTTGGTCTTTCACACAACTTAATTCTTAAAATATTTAGATGGAATTCTCTGTAACTGATGCCAGACCACAAAGAGAATAAATATACGTGAAAAAGTGGTGGAGACTATAACCCTAATATGTTCCTTAAGTAATCCCATGTTAGGTATCCATCACATCTAATTGGTTGACTTAATTCATATTAATATCCATACCCAGTTAGATATCTTGACATAGCCCTATTAACTCACTTATTGGGTCTGCTAAAAAATAATACTGCCTAATACAATTGTCAAAATATGTGACCCAATAAAAGGAAATAAAATTTCCTAACAATATATATACATATATAGACATTGTCTCTTGCAAAATTTAGATGTGGTGTTTTCGTTTATCTATGCGTATTGATTTTGTTTATTTTTCGTGGGGTTTTTTCTTTTTAATAAAAAATAAAAGAAGGTTTGAATCATGTAGTTTCCGATTTTGAAGCATTTAAATCTTTAAAGATCAATATCTACAGAAAAACTATTATTATATCAATCGAAAGAGCTAACATAAGTCAAGAATGATTTTAAAGAACGAAACAGGTTTTTCTGGTAAAATTCTATTTGCGTCATGAAAATTTGTGTGCTCAATAATCTTTCTCGCTTTTTTCTTCTGAGCATAAGAAGAATTCAATGGTTTGATTGATTATTGTATACTTATTATGGTATAATTATAATTCGATCTTTGAATATGATTAGTTATTAGAAAGAGTGAAAATTTTTGTTATGAAAAATAAAGGACACGAATTGCCCTCGCATACTTGAAAGGAAAGAAACTACACTAGCTAGACCCAATATTTTGGGTGTGTAATTTCTGTGAACGTCGTTTTTCATCAATCATGCATATGTCTAGAAATTCTAGAGGACAATCATTATCGATCGACTCAGTTTCTACTTTCTAATTTCGTTTATAGGTACCAACTAGTGAGAATATGCAAATATATGAGATCCTTTACCGCAAAGCGAGAATATGCAATGTTAATTTATAAATAAACCTCTGTTATTCTAGTCACTTAAGCTGACATCACAGTCATTACTCATTGATTATCAATCAATTTGCACAAGATTTTATTTCTTTCTCACGTTAATAATAATCCCACCCAAAAAAACGTAAAAACGAAAAAAATGAAGTTGAATACGTTTTCTACTCAAGGAACTCGTCTCTGTAATTATATCACTCATTTTCTTTCAAACACGTAAGTATGACCAATCCACTTTCTAGAGAGAGAGAGAGACCAAACTTAATAAAAGACAAAATACGTACGCATGTTAATAGAAGCCGCATGTGTATTCTAATTTGTTGATAATGTCGTTGGTTGTATGATCTGGGATGATATATACCAGTATTATATAAGTTGTCAATTTTAGATATTTTTTGTTTTACTTATTAATAAATATTTTTTTTAGTTATTAGATCATTATTATAATTTGAATAGTTGAAAAAAAAATAATAAAAAAATAAATACTTATTATTGAATAATTTTTTATTTGTTCTTTTTATTTTGAAAAAAAACGTACGTGACCAATTTAAATTCGTCAAAATAAGGTCAAAAGTAGAAAAAAAAATACTTACCTATATATATAATAGAAGATTTTTCAATGGTTTCAATTTTTTTGTGATCATGAATGAATATTAAAAAAAATACTGATAGCATTAAATTTTTTAATACTAATAAATAGCATTAAATTTTTTTAGTCAACCACTAAACTAATCACTGCTGTAAAATATAAATCTACCATCTTAAACCATTATAATCATTTATGAATAAATATTATTGTAATAATTTATACTAAACCCTATATAATACTACAAGACAAACATTTATTCTTTTATCATACATGTTTGTTACTAGAAATATTGTTCACGGGGCATAGATTCTACCTCCGAAAACTTCTTTACTGTAACGATGACTTTCAAAAACTGCGTTAAAGTTGAAAAGTAAAATAATACATTAATAAATAATGTATCCTAAATATGGCTAGAAACAGAGTGAACAAATCGCGGATGTATGGATCACATTTGGACAATTAACTATATTATTATGCCTAAAGCTAGGGACTAGGGACCCATGTCTAGCACTCTAATTGTGTACATGAAATTAATATTACGATCTTTACAAACATTATTATCAACATACATTTAAAATTTGTTGCATTAATTGTGGCACACTATGATATGTAGCCACAAAATAAAACTTGTAGGGTGATATTGTTTGTTGGATTTGGAACAAATCATAACCACACATAAAAGTTAATGTATCTATGTACCAAACGAAAATGCTACCACTTATATTATCTCTCAAATTTCTTTTGCAATAATAGCCCCATGATATTCTGATCAATTATCGTGTCGAACATGACTATTGTTTTTCAAGAAGATCTGCAATATGTTTGGCATTTCTATTAGTAGTAGAGCAGATCACCGTCCTTTTCCATCAAACGTGACCAATCTTAATCATGAACAAAAAAACAAACACATGTACAACCTTACAAAGAAAACCGCATACAGAACATAAGTGGTGAGAATGTGCACTTCACCATCAAGGATCCTAGCTAGGCAAAGCATAAGTTATTTGACGCCAGGCATGACGTGACCTAAATTAAGAGTAATGTAGGCTAAAACATTGTGCGATTGAACAAATTAAACATATCCTATTCCTAGTTAAACACTTTTTTTTTTCATTTTTAGGGCTTTAATAATTAATTCGTTGACACTTGATGATAAAATTTCGTTCATAGTAAGTGACTCCGATCATTCCATATCCATTAATCTAACATTACTACATATATTTAATTTTGTTAGTGTACAAAGTCTTTTTGTCCATGGCAATATGATATCATGTGATAAATAGTACATAAAACTATATATAATGTGATTAGTAGGCTAAATACTCAATGCTATATAGTACATAACATAACTGATCAGACTAAACGCTAAGTAGCATTCAATTATTGCACGATAAATTGTCTGTTATGGATCAAATGTCTTAATATTTTACTAAGAAAGTTTTAATAATAGAAATAAAACAAGCACACATATTTATATTGGTTAAATAACATTTACTTTCAACCATCGTAAGTTTTAACTAGGGATAATAACATTAAAATACCCTGAGTTTTAACTTTTTGTAAAAAAAATTTTGACTTTTGTATGTCTGCAAAATAATATTTTTATTTTTGAATTTTTGTAAAATAATATCTTCATTTTTAGATTCTATAAATTAATACTCTGACAATTAAAATTTTTACAAATTAATATCCTAATATTTGAAATTCATATAAATGTATAACCTTAATGCCTAATTAATTGATTTTAATAATAAAAATATGGTAGTAGCCATCATCAACTTAATTAAAACTTATTAAATAATAATAAAATTTATGAAAAAATATTTATAGTTAGCTTATTTCACTTTTCATTTAAAAATAAAAGTAAAAAATTAGAATGAGAGGTCGAAATTGTTAATTATTAAAAAAAATAGAAACATGAGAGGTAAAAAAAAATTATATTTTTTTAGCAATTATCCAAAAAAGTAGCTATAAAATAATTTCTGATAATATACTAATATCTAAATATTTTTAATAAGTTAATAAGAGATGTTCGCATCTATTAATTTGCTCATTGTATAAATATACAAAGAAAATAAAAGCTGAGAGTATTAATTTATAAAATTCATAAATGTCAAGGTATTAATTTACAAAATTCAAAAGTGAGGGTATTAATTTATAGAATTTCAAAAATCAGGACATTATTTTACAAAAATTTAAAAATAAGAGTATTATTTTATAAATATTCAAAAGTGAGGATTTTTTTAACTAAAAAATTAAAACTCAGAATATTTTTACGTGATTAACCTATTTTAACTACTAATAAAAAGAAATAATATAGAAAAAATATCACCACTCGTACTGGGACGGAGGCACTTGAGCCTTATTGGGACTTAACCTCCCACTCTTTTTTATATTTTTTTTAAAAGGTCAAAAAAATCTATATTTGTAGTGTTTTACTCTAAAGTATATGCAAAGCCGAAGTCAAAAATAAAAAATTATAGAGCGGTCCTTATAAATAGATAAAATGAAATTCTAGTCCCATTAGACATAATTACTAGCTCCGCCACTACATTCATATCTTTTATATTATGCATATGCCTTAGAACAATATTACGCCAAGCCAGTATATGTCATTATAAATAAGCTCCACATATTCAACATTGTGTTCCAAGCAAGCTAATAATAATAACAATAATATATAGTACGGTCAACATATGAGATTCATAACCATTGTTAATAATGAATAGAACTATTTCTTTAATTATAAGCGAAAATATTAACATATTTATATTTTTGAGTGAATATTAGTATATACATTTAGTATGATGTAACAATGTTTTAAAAAGAACTTGGTCAAAATTTGCTTCTCGAAAGAGATGGTGGCACTTTGCCCCCGATTTTGTTTCTCATAGACTATGGAGACATGTATTCTTTGCCTTACTACTACTTCTATTGATGTACTCTTCTTTCCTGCCTATGGTTTTTCCTACTAGTTTTACATAATCAGGTTTTAACGAGACACTGAGTAGTAGTTTTTTTGTTCTTTTTGAATTCCACACTGAGTATTAGTTGCTTCTCTAAAATAGGGATTGTTTCCATCTTCAATTGTTTTATCTATTCTAAACGCTTTCTATCTATTTTTTGTTATAAATAAATTTTTACCTGAAAATTATTGAGTGCAGAAGAGATTGTCATCTTTAGTGTCACCTTAATTAGGATACTTGAGTTCTATCACGATGATTCTCCTCTCACTCGGTTATATTTGTTTAAAAAAATAAAATAAAATAAAAATCCGTCAATTAATTAGACATCTCGTCTTAAAAAATTATTATTATCCTTTTTATTCCTTGAAGTCCTAAAATTACTTGTTTCCCATTGATGATCCAAAATCCTGTTTTCTCACGTCATGCAACGAGTCTTCTTCTCTATTTGAACCGGGTCAAAGAAATGGTTACTCTCGGGTCACAAACAGATTGACTGTGATCCGACCCTTAGGCCAAGTGGGGGGTTGGCTAAGTGGGGCGCGGGAAATTGACAAGTGGACCAGTGGTTCCTTGCACTTGAATCAGACCGAACACAGGGCTTTAACTATTATAGATGTGATCGGCACCAAACGAATCCTAATGTGACGGGCATATTGCAATTCTTTTCTCTGTTTTGCATCTTGGAATTTGTGGAGGAAAAATAACACACTTTTAGGAATTTAATTTTCTTTTGTTTGGATCCTGTTAAAGATTAAATGAAAAAGAATTTACAAACATTATGTGGGAAAGTTTAGAGTAATTTTGGATAATTTAAATTATAATAAAATAATTATGAGAGAAAAAAATGTTAAAAACTAAGTTTTATAGAATTCTAGGAAAATATTTTCTTTTTTTTTTCTTTTAATGTTTTCCTCACAATTTCTTTTGCTGCTAAAATCTAAGTTCCAAATATATCCAAAACAAATTTAATAAATATCAACTATCGAGGTCCCAAAATAAGATGTGAATTCTGTAAGGCGTTCTGGGGCATTGGTTTTGTTATTTGAGAGAATTTAATGCTGCCTAACTAATTAGAAGTGATTGCCGGCAGAGAGAACTTATTTGTACAAAGATTATACTATTCTATGATTTAAAGTTTCATAGCGACGGATATGTGGAGGAGCTTTCGAATTTTAAATGCGTAATCTTAATTTAATGGATGATTGTGATTTTCCGCCAACTTATTTTGACTAAAACGTAAATAAACATAAAATATAAATGATTTTGCATACCTGCCATAGTTAGTGGTTTGTAAGAACCAAAAAATAAATGCAAAATTAAATCATCACATAAAAATATTGTCATAGTTTGGTAACATTTTTTTTCAGACAAAAACGCCGAAATATAACTAACTTTTTTTTCATAAAGCAAAATTTTATCACTAAAATAAAGTTCGATCAAATGACAAAAAGATCCAAAAAGTAATCATAATAAAAATCATTTCACGATATAAGCCCTTTTATGAAAAAAATTCAATGCCTATTGATTTCTCCATATATTCTTCATAATCATCTCTCTCCTCCTTTGATACTCACAATATTAGGCTGTGTCTTTTCTTCTTCATTTAAATTTTGTTCATATACAACCATTCCCCGTCTTCAAGAAAAAAAAAAAAAAAAAAAAAAGAAAACCCATTCATCATCAATAAAAATATATTTAATTTGAACGAAAATATATCAAAGCAATACAAAGATTTAACATATTCGTAATTTCGTAATTTTTCTCATAAGAGAACTCTAGAATTTTGGTATAACCCTAACACCATTTGTCTATGATTCTTCTTTGAAGCGTTATCTGGGTTGTTTTTTTTTCTTTTTCTTTTTTTCGTTTATAATAATTAAGGATGGGATGGTTTTTTGATTCACAAAAAATTCAAACCGATATATATATATTTATTAGGTGGATAAATCGTATAAGGAGTTGCAGAAATAATGGTGGTGATGGGAAATAAATTGCCTTATAGATGATCAAAGATTAAATTTGGAATAAATGAGTCGGAGAATGAGTGAAAAAAGAAATTTTTCAATTTTTCAAATTTAGAGAAGAGTGCAAAAGCAAAAGGTGTGGGTAGAAGGAAAAAAATAAAAGGAGCAGCAATAGAGCTACCCAAAAATTAAGGGGTTTTTTTTTTCATTTTTTTCCCCTATATATATAATTTGTCTCATTTTGCTCTCCGTAATATGAAAAGTAACGTAAATGCCCCTAAAGTTTCGAATTGTTTTAAAAATTACCCCATTGGTTAGGTTTATGGATGGAAATTGTTAGTTTACTTTTTTTAGGGGCAAAGTGTTATATACTATATTTCAGGGGGCAAAGATGAAAAAAATGCTAAATACCAAATTTAATTAAAAGCCCAAAATCAATAAAATAAACAAATATTTTCCAAAATAAAATTAAAACAAATCATAAATGCACATTTAACGATTTTCTTTTTCTTTTTTTATCCCATGCGCATGATTTATATATATTGTTCCACTTTGCCTCTTATAATACAAAAAGTGACATAAATGCCATAAAGTTTCAAATTGTTTTAAAAATGCCTCATTTCGTTAGTTTGTAGATGGCATTAGATACTTTACTCATTGGGCAAAATAATATGAGCTAAATATTTTGAGAAAAAAAAAACCCAAATATCAAATTTAATTTGAATAAGCACAAAAAAAAATAATAACATATATGGTTCAATCTTTATCTCTATAATCATATACTTATTTATTTTTAATCTTTTTGGAGTTATTCTCTTTATTTTAATATGATCTATTTGCAAAAAGAAAAACAATTTGGAGAGAGAGACAAGGAGAAAAATATATATTTTTATTTTGTATTTTAGTAGAAGATGAATTAATTTCAGTTGTTTTTGCTTATTCTTTATGTTGTTATTATTTATTTATTTTTCTTTGTTATGATTTGGCATTCTATTGTAGCCAGATAGTTAAATATGCATTTATACTTTGTTTTACTTTCTGTTATAGAGAGAGATTTTTAATTTTATTAATTTTTTATTTTTTAATTAATTTGATATTTAGGTTTTCTTTTCCCCTTAAATATGTAGCATGCATCAATTTGCCTCCTAAAATAGTAAAACTAATGGTTTCCATCCATAAAACTAGTTATCGGAACGGAGAAATTTTAAAACAATTCAAATCTTTAGGAGGCATTTATGTTACTTTTTAGATTATAGGGACAAAATGAGACAAGTTATATACATAGAGGAGCAAATATGAAAAAAAAAAACCCAAAAATTAATTAGGAGTGTGAGCGATATCTTTATGGTCGGATTTGTCCAAATCCTCTCCGGGAAAGAGCACCTATTACCTAAGAACTCGATCTTAGGTTCTAGTAACACCAGAAATAAGCGTGAAAATTTATTATTCTTAATAGAGTGAGCGGGAATTGGATAGTATTAGGTATTTTCCTTTAATTTATAATAAGTGAAAGTTATTAGTTAAATTTCACTTTAAAAAAAAATAATACGAAAAGATATTAAGGATCACCCTCTTTAATTGGAATGAAATCTACCCAAAATGTTGTATCTCTATCTTACTAGTGAGAGATTGATTCATCGTCTAACTTCTCAAAGACATTTTGAAAGAGGATGGAAGCTAAATTGACTCCATTTCTTACTAATCTCAGTATGAGGGGAAAAAAAACCTTGAGATTGAAAAGTAAAACTCTTCAACCTTTATAATACACAAATTGATGATATCATCCACTACAAGAAACAGAAAAAAAAAAAACATGAAAATCAATAGTTAATTGATCTTTCGAACCACGTAATTATTTCATCCTTAAAAAAGAATACTACAATATATCCATAGGAATGGTTTTTGTTTAAGATTGTGTACAAGTTCAAAGAACAAAATGTGATCAGTATTTTTTCAGAAATAATTGGTAGGAGGAGAATGTATGCAATTTCTATTAACGGCCAATTAGAATTAAAGAACATTTTACTTCAAAAAAAAAAAAAGAACATTTATGTGGTTTGAGGAAAAGAGATTTACTAGAATTTTAAATCTAATAAGAAAAGGTGAATAAGAAAATGACAATAGAGCCACCATTATACGATTGCAAATGCAGTTTTTAGCTGGCAGACAAATGAAATTTAGAAAAGTTCGGAATGAATATCAAGTATCAACCTCTCATCACCTACACAAACTCGGGTCCAAACCTTAGCAGGTTCTCCTGTATAAATTTCCATTCAGACTTTGTCATTAAAGCAAATGTGATCACGTTAAAATGTAATTCATTTTTTCTTTCCTTTTTCGTCTTTTCTTTCTTATATTGGCTAATTGGGATTAGATCTAGCTACTATATATTCACTTCAACTTTCGCTAGACTTCAACAAAGTTACGACTTAGCAGCGCAACAGAACTTTTGCTAAACTGATCTAACAAAAATTAATTCCATCATAATACACTTGAAGATTTGTGTCATTGTGTCTTATGTACAATTTTTATGATGCACTCTATAAAATCAAACCAAAAAACTAGTACAGATATGTAACTGATGACCTTGTTTAATATTATTTCGGCCGGCTGTTACTACGTTATTGAGTCAAATGGTATAAACAATTAACATATACACATGCATAGTATTAGTACAAACTACTATAACACAGATTTAATTGTACAACTATTAAAATATTTATAGCTCCATTTGTTTCCTTCATTCCATTCCATTCAAATGAAAAACTCATTAAAATGAATGTTTATTTTAACAATTTCAGTTTTTCAATTCAAATGATCTTTTAGAATGGGTATTTGTTTCAACAATTCTGTTTTTTAATTCAAATGATTCATCAGTCACAATCACGTCAATCATTACAATGAGTTTTTTGTGCCATAGAATTAGGATGGGGTCTAAAAAGTATTTTTGAATAGTTCATTCTAATGTTTCTCGTTCTAATTATAACTCATTTTATTTTATTTAACTTCAAATGTCTACTATTTTAATTATGGTTGTCAATCCAGTAAGTTTTTTTTTAATTTATGTATAAGTATTTTTTTTAGTCGTTAAATTATCATCTAATAGTAATCCAACGACTATAATGATATGCATGAAAAAATGTGTATCATTAATGTTATTTTTTTCTTTTATTTTTTAATATAATAAAAATATATAAGATAAATTTTAATTAGTCAAAATGATATTTATATATAAATAAAAAAAATACTTATTAAATTAGTACTCTTTAATTAAAATTTATTTTATAATTTTTATTTAAGTACACTCCAACTGGAAGTTCATTAGCCAGATTTAGAGCACTATATGCTTAAAGCTCAGCTATGCTACAACATATACAGTACTTAAGCTTTTTGCCCAACAAAAGGCACATTTAGATAACATCAATGAAGGTGACAGATGTCTCGGTTCTTTTGGCTGGGCTTTCACATGTCGTTTTGTCACTGAACGGTCTCTAATATGGCACTTTTGGCGATTTGGGTGGTAACATTGAAAAAGACTCGTTCAGGCCTTCTGGATTCAATACAAAGTTCTCTAATTCAAGTTTGAGATCACTAACCGGCCAAATTCCGACCTCCTTTTATGGACTTCAGTTTTTCAGGCCAACCAAACAGAGATTCTCTGCACCAACTTTTAAGTCACTTGGGACAAAAAGCAAAGAAAGTTCCAAAAGACAGTTCTGGAACTTGTGAACACGTCTGATGGAGACAAATCTGGTAAAGGACGTTTTGCACGCATGAACTTATGGATTGAGAGAAAAAAATCTTGTTGAAACTAATGAGAAACTACTATACACAATGATCTTTTTCTTTTTCTTTTTTTTTGAAAAAGAAAAAAAAAAATGATGGACACTTGAGTACTATGGATCAAAGCATAGCGTCCAAGAACTTTTTTCTTTAATTATCTGATCGTTTTTGTACCTATCCTTGCACGCGCCGAAATGCTATCGACAAATTTTCCAATAAAAGTTAAGGAAAAAAAATGAATAAATTTGTTCCTAAATTATCTTTTGCAGAAGATCTTCTTATGCTAGAAATTTATTGTGTTTTCATTTTGCAAAAAAAATAAAAAACGAACTTTTTATTACAATTATTTAGCCTCTGAATTATAGTCATTATACATTTTGGCTTTCTGAATTTTCAGTTTAGATATGCATTACTCCAACCTGTCTTTGTTACACACTATTAGGAGGTTCTGTCAAAAAATTTAAAAGGTACAATAGTCAATATATAAATGCTAAAATATTATATAAATTTGAGGGCCAAAGTTGTAGAAAACTATAACTCGAGAGATACAATAGTAAAACACCATAACTCAGAGTCTACAGTAAAATTAACACTTCATTTTTTGTTAATCCTAGATTCTCATTGTTATTTTAAATATTGGTGCTCAATAGAATTCATCAAAAAACTTTTCAAGCTCGATCTAAGAAGCAATATCACCAAAATATTAGTTACAGTGAGATTCTAGATCTATTTTTCATCATAAAAAATAAAAAGATAATGCTTACTTTCACTAAGAGGAAATCTTTATTTTATGTGGTAAAATTTCAAATAATAATAATAATATTGAGGCACTTATAGCTAAATGACCGAATTTGGGAACCATTAGTAAACGTAGTTTGTCAAGTAATGTAACAAAATAACTAGTATATACGGATATACTAAGTGTAAAATATGATATATCAAATATATAAACTTATATATTCAGTACACAGATTAAAAAAAATATATAAGTAGATATATGAATGTAAAAATATATATTCATTCTTCCATTGAATTATGAAATGAGAACAACATACGTTTATAAAAATAAAATGTATAAAAAAAAAAAAAGACACTCACTAGAATTTCCAATTTTTTTATTTTAATGAAAAATCTTAGATTTATTTTAAAAAAAAAAAGTATCACTTTATGCAATTGATTTATTAAAAAATTATTTTCTACCACTTGAAGAGGCATTTGTTTCAAAACCTAAACTTGTCAAAGATACTTGTGGTAATCAATCGGTATTTTTCTAATAAATTAGGTCATTTGGAATTTTTCAATTTCCGATATTCTCTATATTCTTTGTAAGAATCACACTAACTAATGATCCCTTTATTTTGGTTTTCACCGCTTTGACCCTTTGATTATTATAACTTTGAAATTTGACAATATTCTAATAGAATGGTTAATTAATGGTGCAACATTATCAAAAGGGCATCTTATAGAAATCGCAGCCCATAGTGTTAAAAATAAAAAAATCACGGATGGGCTGCCTTTTTGGAAAAATCAGAGATTCATTTAAAATATCACTTTTGAAACGTTTTTAGAAAAATATTACTTTTAAGAAATATTTATAAAAATATTATTTTTCTTTAAAACTGGTGCCCTTGGTAATCAGTTGGGTCAGTTGAGTTGCTTTGGGTACCATCTAATTACTTCAAGTAATTAATCAAATTACCTGGCACTAAATTTTAGTAGAACGCTAGAAGAAAATTCTCTTTTAATTGGAAATTGGTAACAGAAATTATTTACAGAACAAGAAATTGGTAAAAGAAATTAACAGTACATGTAGTCCCTATTTAATTCTCTTTTTCACCCATCCTTTTTTATTTTTACTTTTTTTTGGTTCTCTCATTCCATCTTTTTCCTTCATCTCCATCCTCTTTTTCCATCTCTTCTCCTTTGTTTATTAGTATTATTATTATTATTCTTTTTCCATCTCTTCTCCTTTGTTTATTAGTATTATTATTATTATTAAGGTTGAATATAGTAATAGTTCTTGAATTATATTATTGTACAATTTTAATTCCAGTATTTTCAAACTTATATAGTAATGGTCTGTATATTATGCGATTGCGATTGTTACAACAATAGCCCCTTTTATCATATATTATTAGTAAAAATAGTTACGAACTAAATGTATAATTTGATATTATTTATTTTATGAATCAAAATCTTGTTATTAGCTATACTTATTTATTTGTGAAAAAAATAATTATTACTATAATAATTGCGTACAACTCCGTAGTTTACTGTGTAAATTCTATGAAATATTTAATAGTGTGACAAAAAAAGTCACCATTACAACAATTAAATAATTAAAAAATCATTACTATATAATTTAAAAAAATCAGATACCAAATAGTCCATCAGATATAATTCAAGAATATAATTCAAGAACTGTTAATATCATTAACCCTTATTATTATTATCATGTGGACCTAAACTAGTTTCCTTACAGATTCCAAGTTGATATTCAAGTACAGGTATCAACTCTTCATTTCCAAGTTAACCCTAATTATTATTATGTGGGCCTAAACTAGTTTCCTTACAGATTTCAAAGTTGACATTCAAGTACAGGTATCAACTCTTCATGTCCAAGTAAAAAAGAGACATTCTCATTAAACTCTCGTCAAATATATGATTTTTCTTTTTCAATCATAGGCTCCTGTTCTCGTGATTGCTTTATATCAAAACCCATAGTTGGATATTGTTACAAACGTATCCACAATAGCAAAATGTTTATAAATCATCTTGACATACCTCAACTCTATGAATACTCGTTTTTTAAATCATGAATCAACCAAACCCAACATTGTGAGAATAATAACTTTAGCACCCGAGAAAAGGTCTAAAGCAGCCACATTAAAATAACACCGCATAGACAAGAGTGCTGAAATACTGGAACGGAGTATACACAGCAGAATGAATGATAAAACATCTATATTTTTATAAATATATTTAAATGAATCCTAACAAGAAACTGAGACAACAGAGGTGGATTTAGGAAGAAAGATACAAACTTTTACACTCCTCGTCCACGGTCCACTCCAGACACTTCACAACATTATGACTCCAAACAGCGAAGGTTAAAAGGAACCAGAACAAAAAGAAAGGAAGAAGACGAGGAGAAATTACTCTGAGACCTCTTTGAGGGATGAGGCAATGGGGTGATCTTCCATGGATCATTCATCAAACTCGTGGATATGATCTAAGAGGTAGTTCGCAGCCAGCTCCTCATTTTTGTTGCAGGCAAAGAACACCTCCAACACAAGGGCTCGATCAAAGCCCATTGCTTCAAGCTGACAGCCGATATTGGGAAGAAAAGAACATGTAAAGCTTAAACCCAAGCATAAAACAATTGGGACATAACAATAACCACAGAAGCGCCATTAATTTATATATAGAACACCATCATTCACCAATACTCAAAGAAACAACCACATGTCGTAAAGAGCAGTTTAGAAAAAGAAGCACCAACTATTTCTGTTTGGGAATTTCTTAATTGATTTGGAGTGCCTACATACGTAAATGTAGAAATAAAACAAAAAGTAACAAAATGTGATACACCAGAAAACAATGGGCGTGCAATACAAGGCCCAGCACCAATAAGACATGCGATATAACAAATTCAGTAAAAAAGGTTTTTTTTTGTTTTGGGGGGGGGGGAGGCCTTGAGAAGCTGGAAACAATTTATGAAGCTGGAAACAATTTATGAACATTTCTTATAAATTAAATAGGTTACATCTGCAACATTTGTGGTTGTTGAAATATTTCTTCAGTAGACGTTACACACACATTCCTAATAGACGTTGCACACACATTCCTAATATGTAAACATAGTATCATCGTATGATAAAAAGAGTTTATGAGACTAATTTTAGAAACTTAACAGAAAATTTAGTGACCTAGAGAACTTAAAAGGTCACGTAAAAAGATCCAAGACAATCCACAAATTAAGACACACTGGAAGTCTGAAACTAAAATGCTTTAAAACACTACGAATCAAGTATTATTTTAATGTCCAAGACAACAAATTGATGAGGTTTTATCAACAGGTAGCAAACTGAATTCCTTTAGCAAATGAAAAGGAGACTTACACGTTCAATGGCTTCCCGCTCCTCAGGAGTGACTGTTACTGACTGTGGCATTTCTAGTATGTTCCTGTAATATATCAAGCAGCACCTCATAATCTGTACAAGATAAATGAACGCATCTGTCTCTGCGCATTTTTGTGAATTATGTGTATAAAAAGAAACCCTCACCCCTCTGCACCCTCCACAGGCTCATTTATCAGGTGAAAGAAGTCAGCCTGATGCTCTTGGATTAGCCTCATGAGATGAGGATTCTGTTTCCCTAGCTCTTGAAGCATTGGCTGCCATAGAACGTCAATAAGGACTTAGGAGTACTGGAAAAAAGAAAGAAGATATATTTAGGAAAAGGAAAAATAACCTGCAATATTTGTGGGTTAGCTTGCACCATTGCCCGCAATGCGTTGAACTGAGAGAAAGTAATACAAAGAAAAGTTAGGAGACACACAGACAGCTTAACACAGAAGGTTCCAAACCTATATAGAGAGAGAGAGATACCTGTTGACTGTTTCGTAGAAAATCAAGGGTACCAGCACCAGCAGTGCCACCAGCACCAGAGCCGATGTTTGGAAGACCCTGTTCAAGACACTTAACACATTATTAAATGAATCTCAAACCTAATTTATCAACAGAAACTGCTAGCAATTACCTGTGGAAAGAGGTTTAAAGGATTCGCATTAGGCACACTTGAAGGGGCAGCTGCTGGTTGTGCCGACTGCAGAGGTTGAGATGGAAGGTCAGTAGCTTGTGCATTTGCAGGAATTCGGGCCACTGGTGCAATATCCGCTTGCTCAGGAATGCCCTGATTTTTGTAGTTAATGATTACCACCGATGGACGTAACCAAGAAAGAGGATAATTAACCTCAATGAATTCAACCAATAGGACAAACCATGAAACCACACGTTTTCTTTCACAATTACTACCAGAGAATCTTATTTTCTGACTTAATTCATCAGTAATTTGTATCACCAAATTTTAAGGAATTAACATCCGAGTCGAAGTATACTAGGGTAAATGTTGCATGCTAAGATAACGAACAAGAGCTGAATTAGCAACCAAAACATATTTAACTTACAGAATAAAGGTATTCAACAGCTCTCTCAGGGTTGTTAAAGGCAGCACGCAAAGCTCGGACAACAGTATCCCTATCCCAGGTACCTCCACCCATATCCAGAATCTGCTGAATTGCTCCCTCTAAATTGTTTCCAGCAACCAGGTTCGATGCCGCTTGGCCATAAACATCAGCATCTGACCTGCTTAAGCAGATATACCAAACTTCTAAGGAATATTCCCAAGTGTGAACGGAGGAAACATGAAGAGCAATAAAAAAATTGAGAGAAACGAAAACAACACAGATAAAAAGAGACACATACACTACTGCAGCTGAAGGCACAGGAGCAGGGGTAGGAGAAGGTGTTGTCACCGATGCAGCACTGATAAATACACACAAATCAGAAACAGGAAACAAGTTTTTATTCTAAAAAAGAAAGACAAGGCACCAATTTTCAAAAAACGCTGCACAACTCACGGTGCTGGAGCTGCTATAGGGCCAGGTGTAGTTGATGTCAGAGCAGGAGCAGAAGCAGAAGCAGAAGCAGGAGCAGGGGCAGGGGCAGGGGCACTAGTTTGTCGTGGCTGCAAAGAAAATAAAAATCATAGAATAACTAAGTTTAACATAACAGAAGCTAACATAAACTTGTATTCAAAAGAAAACATGATTAGTGATTAACCAGGACTGAATAAAGAATAACAGAAATCAACAGCTTTAACCAATAAAAGTTCTGAAAAGTCAACTACAGAATATTGGTTTCAAGGAATCAGCATCGAGACTTTACTAGGATCTCACCAAGTAAACTCTTAGAGGAGGCAGTCCTCAGAACTTGAAAATGCAATAAAGATAATCAGAAGATTGACCCCTTTTACTACACAGGAAAAAAAAAAAGCACTTCTCTGAGTTTCAGACTCTGACATACCACTGACAATTACCCATATCAAGAAGTACTCCATAAACAGATACTCCGAGGAAAAATTGTCAAGTACTCAACAAGTGCATATAGGAATATTTGTCCTTAATTAGAGTTCTAATAGTGTGAAATTCCGATTTCTTTCTGCTATATAAGAGCAAAGTCATCGTTCTTGCAAAAACCATGCAATATATTTTATAGAATAAAATTTTGGATCAAATTTCAGTATATTACCATTCACGAAACTCCATTACAAATTTTCCTTTAAAAAAATGAAGATAATTTGGGAATTGAAAAACACGAGTCCGTAGAAATTAACCGTGCACAGCAATCATACTGCAGAGTACTTAAACAAGAGAAGTAACAGATCTTGCAAACCATAAAAAATCAGACGGTAAAAGATGCATAATCCTAGAAGCTTCATGCTAAGTAGGAGCGGTCAATGTTAGTATCAGAATTTCATATATGCACCCACAAACCAATAGGACTAGTTTTATTCTTCAAGGGGCTGTAGGCACTACATATTAGTCTTGTAGCAAAGACTACCTAATACACTTTGAACTAGAGATTCGTGTCTTGCAGCTAACCCAAGACAATTCTCGAACAACCCAAAACAAAATTTAATTTGTAAAAATGACTTAATTGTGCTATAAAACATTTTGAGCAGTAGAAATACTAACAAACCCCAAAGCAAGTGCAGAATATACCATCCCCGGCCCCCAAAAAAAAAAAAAACAAAAAGATTACATTATATACCATGGCAACTACAACAAAGGGAAAGAACACAATAACAATAAATAATATTAAAAAAAAATGTATGAATACCTTACTAGGTGCACTTGTAGTTGAACCCTCACCAGACGAGGTCTTACTCTAGCAATTTGTAGGTACACAGAATAAACACGATTAGGACAGAAAAAGAGCAGAATAATCACATATAATTATTGATACAAGCCGAAATGAGGAAAAATAGTTGTAGTAGTAGAATAAGATTACTTTTGTCAACATTATTACAACAAAGCTATTTTCTGCAACTTGGTTCTCCTCCAATGTAGTTCCATCTTTAAGAACTTTCCCTTGATGGATGAGCATCTGCTGTGCAGCAGGATATACATCTGAACCTTGAACAGTCTCTATATTTTTCTTCACATCAGAAACCTGCCCAGTATCGTCATTAGAATTTCGGCATTCTTTGCTTGTGATTGTCAAAGATTAAACATCATAATGCAGCACATTTATCCAACAAGAAAGCATAATTGGGAATAAGTTGTAAACCAAAAAAAAAAAAAAAACAAATCCTGAAATTCTTTCTTACTCTCTAAGCAAAGCACAGCAGAAGTAATGACCCAACACACAAGTTAAGTACAATTCACAAAATTGGAATAGGAAAATATTTTCAAAGCCCAAAAAATACACGACCCAAAAAGGGAAATTGCATAACTTGAAACTTGAAAGGGACAGAAAAAACTAGATAACCAAAACAAAGTTTGAACAATTAAAGCATAAATTCGAATATTACAATCCGAATTAGGCTCTAATTAGTACGAATTCAAATCCTAATTAACACACCCTATCAGAGATTTCGCAAACACGATCCAAATTCACAATACCATACACAAAAGCTAAAAAATACAAATAGGAAAATAGAACTGAAAATCAAATGCAAACTAGATACAAAAATAATTATTAAAAAAAAAAATTGGGGGTTGGAGCGCGAACCGTGTCCTGAGGCTTCACTTCGATTTCGAAGTGAGTACCCTTGAGAGTCTTGACAAAAATCTTCATCTTCTAACTCTCGATGATCCTCGTTCTTCACAGCCCTAAATTTAGCTGTTTCAGAATCTGAACTTCCGATCCCAAAAACGATTTTGCTAACCCTAAACTCAAACTGAGAAAAGAGAAAGAGAAGAGAGAGAAAGCAAAGACAAGAAAGAAACCCAAGGCAAAGGAAAGGACCAACCGAAAAGAGCTTCCGCGATGAAGAAAAGAAAGAAATTAATTAAGAAGATCAAATGAAAATGAAAAAGAAAAAGCACAAAGTTCCCCAATATATATATGATATGAGAGAACTTACTAGTTACCACGCGCTTTGAGGGGGATTCAACTATACTCGCTGTGATATGAGAGCGGATTTTGATGTGGACGGTGGATGTTGCTGCTGTGAATATTTGGAGCCGTTGTTAGAGCGTGTGGAAGTGTTACTCTGTATATCTGGTTTATTGGCCTTTTTCTTTTATTTATTTATTTTTTTTACATGTCATATTTGACATATAGGTAAACAGTGAGAGTGAATTAAGAAAAATAAATAAATGGAGTGAGCTAGATTTTTGGTACGCCTTATGGAAAGCAGAAAGGTGCCGTCATAATTCAACATTGGGTTACACCGCCAATAATGTGGACCCTCGAAGATGAATAAGTCTATCCAATACTTTAAGTCCTGATAAACATGTTAGAATGTTTTGTATAGAAAATTAGATTTTACTCTGTCTTAATATTAGATTGTATTAGATTAAATTATTTTAGTACTAAATTTGGCATAATATGACGATGAGATGAAATAAAAAATGAGTGACTGTCATTGAAGAGACATAATTTAAGAAATGTGAAAAAAAAAAAAAAAAAAATAAGAGAGATGTGAGATCCACGACTAATAAGGAGAAAGTAAAAATAAAAAAAAAATATAGATTTTACGTTAATGGGAAAATGAGAAAGCAAGAGATAGGACTACTGTAATCCATCTTGCAATGAGTTATAATAGTCCCCTCAAAAGTTACTAGTTAATCCCTTTACTAAAAGAGTAGCTATCACATATTGGTTTTCTCTCCTCGTCATATTTTAATTAAATCCATTCATCATTTAAAACTGAAAATTCAATTACTACTTATTGTACCCTTTTATTATCCTAAAATAGTCCTTACCACTATAAAAATATATTTTCCTTTTGAGAATTTATGGTGAGTGTCTGTTTTTTATATTTTGTTTTAATAAATGCATGCTTTCTCTATTTTTAGCTAAATACATGCATATATGTATTTTTACATCTGGTATATATACATATATACTAGCTTTAATTTATGTACTAAGTATATTAGTTTTTATACTTATTAATATATCATATTTTACCCTTAGAATATGTATTGATATATTAGTCATTTTACTACAATATTTAAAAAACTAAAATTTACTTAAAATGGGCTCAAAAATTAGCCGATTTATACTAAGCCCATTTCCATTTTCAATCCAGAAGGTTTTAACCCAATTTTTTCTTCTAATTCCTCTCTTTGTTCGTCTCGGTCATTTAGCATTATTTCACTTTAGTAATTAATTATTTTTAGGTTATGCCACAATCCAAAAAGATAACTGTATAAATCACGAAGATATAAGGAGGTCCAAGAGACAACAATTATGTAAAACTTAAATCAGGATCAGAAATCTAAAAATATTCAATAGTGCCTTGATGCCCAAAGTACAAAGTAAAACACATTTACTTGAATTTTGTTTAAGAAACAAAAAGAATCAATAGAACAATTACAAAGTTTATTAGTTGCTTAATAATAGTTTATGTAAAAATAAGTAAGACTGGCAATTTATGATACGATATGACAATATCACTTGAAATCCGCATGGAAATAATGAGTGTGGGATTAGCTTAAACGTGTTCATGTCAAAATTAGATTTAACCCGATAACTCATTTATTAAACGAGTCAGATTCAGGTTGATCGCCTAACTCGAAACTTATCCATAATGACGCATTTATTAAACAAGTCAATCCACATATGACCATATAATACATATGCATAATTTTTAATATTTTTACTATATCTGTTGGGACTTATTTTGTATTTTTTAAACTTTATTATGCATATGTATTGAGATTCTATGTGATATCTATTTGGTTTTGTTACATATTTGTGTTTTATGATTTGATAACATATGTGAATTTATGTTACAAGTGTTCAAAAAGTGTATTTTAGTTAATTTAGATTAAATGGGTTGACAAGTTATGTCGAGTTGACACGCCTTACATAAATTCATGATCCGATAATTTAGTAAATTCATGACACATGTTCAGGTCAAAATTAGATATAATTTGATAACCCACTTATTAAACAAATCGGATTCGGGTTGACTATCCAACTCAAAATTGACTCATAATGACTCGTTTATTAAACAAGTCAACCCATATATGACCTATATAATACCTATGTCAGATTTTTAATATGTACATTGGAACTTATTTTATATTTTTAAAACTTTATTATGCATATATATTGAGATTTTATATGATTTCTATTTGATATTGGTACATATTTAGGTTTTATAATTGGATAAAATATATGAATTTATGTTACAAGTTTTAAAAAGGTATATTTTAGTTAATTTAGATTAAATGAGTTGACAGGTCATGTCGAGTTGATACAAGTTACATAAATATGACTTTTAAATAAATGAGTTATACAAGTCGTGTCAAGTCAACCTATTTATAAATAAATTAGATTTGGTTTAGAATTTTCGATACAATTATTAAATAAGTTGGGTCCGAGTGAGGTATGTATTGCTATACAAGTATATTAAGACCTCTAGCCAATACAAATTGCCACTTCATTTATATTAGATGTTTAGTGGATGTGTGTTAAGCATCTCTCTATCCTCCTCTTGCAATTCAAAGCTCGCAGACTCTAACAATTCGACCCCTCCAGTAACATCCCCGATCGCCTCCTTGATCTTGGGATTACCTATTTGGATCTTCCTGAACTTGGCATTCTTGGACTCTCTCACTATGTTCTTTAGCAGCTTAGGAAAAACTTTAATTGTCCCAGATTTTGGCTTCCCGAAAGAAACCCACCAACACAAGCCTCCAATTCACTTCGAGACGAATCTCTCCCATCACCAGACAATCCAGAATTAGCGCCATTCTCACAACCATTAACACAGCTTTCCACATGTACAGACACACTGTCTTCTGACCTATAATCTGCCCATATATTAGACACTTGAACACATCAAGAGAAAACTTATTTTGACATCACTTCCTAGAAGTGACCAAAGACTCAAAAGGGTCGAACCCATTTATGGGCTTCCGATCCTGATTCGAATTACTAGAAAGAAGCTCCGGTTTTGGATCAGAACTAAAAGGTGTCTTCTAAGGCGAAGGCTTCGAATTTGAATTGGAAATCAAAGGAAGGTTGGATTGGAGAGTGTACGATGGGCGAGGAATAATCAAGTTAAAGGGTCTGAAAGAAGAAGAAGCGGATCCTAAAACCCTACCATGGCCCTTGAATCTACTAGAAGAAGAGGAAGAAGAAAGTAGGTCATTGACTTTCTTCATGAACCCCTTGACTTTGTCTTTCACATCATCCATTCTATCTAAACCAAGAAAAAGAATAAGAAGGATTTTGATTATGTTTCGGAGAAAAGAAAAGAAAATTTTTGTGGGAAAATTCTTGGAGAAAAAGGTTGTTGGCCTTTGGGTATCTTTCTGGATGAGGAAGATGTGATTGGAAGAAGTAGAGAGTTGATTGTTATTGGTGGTATTTCGACCTAAAAAATATCATTATGGGCGGTTTAAGTCATTCTTCGATTTTTACGCGTTTCGGCTATGAGGATGTGACTTGCTTCTTTTTTCTCTTTTTTTTTTTTCAAAATGAATAATAAAATATAAGTACATATATTATTAGATCAATCCCATTTTTTGGCCCGAATGATTACTTGAATTCCATTTTAGCTGCTAAACTACAAACATCTTAATTTTAGGACCTGAATTTTTTATTTGTCTCATTTAACCCTTTTCGTAACAATTTCATTATAAATGGAAGAAAATTTTCATGTTTTGCCTCCTGATTTATATCCAAACTCTTATCTTAGTTCCTAAACTTTAAAATATCTAGGCACCATTTGATTTGATTAATAAATTTTATAAATTTTGAGATCAAGTTTTATTTATTGTTTTCATATATTTTTTGCAGTTAAAACCTACCTGCTAGAAAAATTATTTGTTAGGTTTGATGGGTTCATGACCTACTTTATTTGACTATACGAATTTTGAGTAGCGTTTGTACACACAAAATGCAATTATTAAAGAAAATTTCCTTCATAAAACTCGGGGGGCAGTGGAATCAGAATGTTATCTCCTACTTATTTCCTAAGGGACTATGCAAACGTCCATTTAGAGGAGATGGAATTTTAGATCGTCGAAGTATTTGAAATTCCTTAAAATCCTAAGATTTTCTCCTCGCTTCATGCCTCAGCATGTCGTATTACGCAATTTCCCTTCTCGAACAAAAAAGTAACTAAGCGAAACATTCATTGTTCGATGTGATATATTGCTATATCCTATTTTGACATGGAACTTTTGAAACAGTTGAGTTTGCATCACTCATATTGACTGTTTTCTTAAGCGACCTAACCTATCCTAACACTTAAAACTCGTTTTAAGTTAGTTGGATTCAAATCGCTAAAAGCGTACTGATCAGTCACTTGGTGATTGACTAATTGGTTAAAATTATTATTGTGTTTTTATTATTTTGCAGGAACATCTGACAGGGAAATAATAATATTTATTAAAAGAAGTCACCCGTACATCAGCAAATAGGAAGGGGGACGAAGCCCGTATTGTTCTAAAACTATTAAAAAAAATTCAAGTGCTATACGGAAGGGCTCACGCCACTATCTCTAGCTTTGGTAGTATCCCTCCTCCAACTTTGGACAAGCTCGACCACATCCTCGCCAAGGATGGAGAAGTCAAAGTCTGGATACTCGCAGAAAATATTGAAAATGATGGTCGACGAGGCGATATCACTAGCTTTATCTTCGAGCTCTTTGACTTCAATCACCTTGAACTCTTCAATAGCTTTGTGAACCGCCTCAGTGGTCGCCTCCCTCATGCGATCCGGATGCTCAGAGATGGTCTTCTCAAGCTCTTTGACTTTCTCCTCGAGCTTCTTCTTCTCGAGCTTCTCCTTGGCCAGGTCTTCAAGCAACTGCTGCTTCTCCAAGTTGAAGGCCGTTTTCTCCTCCTCCCGAGCTTTCTCCGAATTCTCGAATGCTTGGGTTATTTCTTCAACTTTTTCGGCCTTCTCCAAGTATTCGAGAACCGGGTCGTGCATCAGGACAGCAGCAGCCGCGGTCTGAAAAATCAAGTCATTAATACCAGGAGAATATATTCGAGGAAAGAATAGAAAAGTACTTACATTGGCCAGCATCCTCATCGCGGAACCGAAAGCGACCTTGGCAGATCGTCGCTTCATCCGCTCCCAGCCTTCCTCAGTCGTGAAACGATCAATGAAGGTTGCGCTCATACCAGCCTTCTCTAGTAATTGGTCGAGGAGTGCGAAGAGCTCTTCATCTTTATCTACCATGATCGATTCCAAAGAAGTGGCAGCCTCTCTAGGTGGTTCGGGATGGCTCGTTGGCTGAGGCTGTAGTGGAGGCGAGCTTGCTGGGAAGTCCTCGAAGGCAACTTTTCTTTTCTTGGAGCTATCAACCTTCTCTTTCCCTTTCAATGACAGAGTACTCTCGGGTGTCTTGGTTTTTGCCATGGACCCGAGAGTTGAGGGTGGTGCTCGCAAACTGCTACCGATAACTATCTCTGTACAGATATGTTAGTGAGTGAGGAGATATAATATAAAGGTAATTAGAATGCATATATATGATTACCTTCTTCTTCTTGTGGAGCTAGTTGAGGAGCTGGTGTGACGCTGTCTCTGGAGAGGAAGGTTCTGAGGTTGGAAGGGTGGCTGGTGCTTTTCGTCTCCTAGTTCTGGAAGATGAGGCACCTAAATCCGTCCGTTTCCTTAGCTTCTTCTTCAAGCTCGAGGGTTTAGATGAAAGGACCTGGGGATCTGGGAACGCGGCTCCCTTTGGAAGCAGACCGCAAGCGACCAGGTTATTTGATGTGCCTAGTACCTTCCAATTAAATTCCTCAATTGGAAGGTCGTTGATTTTATATACCCTTGCGAGCTGCTCCTTGGAAAGTCCGATTCGATCACTGTTGTCTACGATGACATTCGAATCCGATCAGTATAAAAGCAACAAAATAGAGAGGCGATGAATTGGAAGACTACCTACTGGGATTTTGAAAGAAGTCGTTAGCCGCATAGTCAAAGTGGAAAAATGGATTTTTCCATTTTCCCATGTTGTTGCGAACCCCGTAGATCGTTTTTATTGCCTGATTCGACCATTTGCCCGCATAGAAGAAGCCAAGATCTGACAGGTTTTATTTCACTTGGTAAAACCAAGTAAATTCTTCAGGAGAAGGGGTCTCTAAACCTAATTTATGGTACAGTATATACAAACCTACCATATATCTATAGGTATTATGAGTCAGTTGAAAAGGGACGACCCCATAGTAGTCAATGATTGATTTTATATACGGATGAAGTAGGAGATGGATGCCACACTTGAGAACTGCTTCAGAAAAAGAAGCGAGTCCACATGGTGGAGTGTGTGGTCGGTTGAATTCCATAGGTAGGCGAAGGAGTATGGCGATCTTATAGCTGCTCGCAATTTTACTGAGTTTGTTCGATGTGTAGCTTGTCGTTATATTAGTGCATGACCAATTCCCCTCTACGTATTGATAGCCCGATGAAAATGTAAGGGCATCCCTGATATGTCGGGGCCACTAGTCCTGGGGGAGATCGCCTGTGCGAGAACTACTTTGCCTGACCCCTGTTATTTCAACCTCGGGTTCCGGCTCAAGATAGTCTTCAAGGTTAATGGAGCTAACACTCGAGTCAGATTCTCCAGAAAACGCATTCCCTTCCCTAAATTCCTCACTACTAGACATCTGAAAAGAAATACGGATGGATTTAGTCCTATGCGAGCATCGAGAATTCTCACTATGCCAGTTACTTTGGGAATTCATCCTAGGATTGTACTAACAAGCAAGCTCATCGATTTATTCCTAGGTCTACGGATTCATAAAAATTGTTCGAGCAGTTCGTCAGAAAATAAATGTTCGAGCAGTTCATCAGATTATAAAATAGGGTATCAGACCCTAGAAATTCTTCTCACAGGTTTCTTTGACCATTAGCTAGTGAAGTCTACTTTATGAACCGAAAAAGGGAGAAAAATAATTCCCATTTCAAATTCGTTCAGATATGGGATGTGTTTCTATTCCTAGAAATTGAAATTATTTTTCCGAGAACAGACGAAGAACAATAAGAGAGAAGAAATGAACTAACCTTTCTTCGGAAGCGGAGGGATTGAGATATGATTTGAACTCCGTCGGAGAAGGTACTAGAATTGTGCGAGCTGAAGGACGAAACGGCACTGTAGGATTCTCTGAAACTTTGGGATTTTCTAAGAAAAAATGGAAACAGTGTAATAAAGCGGAAACGGATTGATTTCTGATATTTATACCGTAAGCACCGTTAAATCACAGCCGTAGATCAAAATATTTGATTTTCAGATCTAAAGGCCGAAGTTCACGCAGGATTTGATTTTTTCCAGAGATAGATCAGAATCTTTCAAAATTTGAAAAGATTTGGTTTAAAAACGACGGTTGACATCATCGATATCCTTGACTCTCCTCGAGTTCTGCTACCTATCTGAGAAAAGGCAACACGTGTTTTCGTCTGTTAGAAAAAGATACGCGTGATCTTGAGAAAGGTGAGATTTGAGATCTGGCGACTCTTCGACTCTTCAAGGATCTCAAATCTAGGTCGTGACATCGCATTTTTTAAGTTCGCACTCACCTACATTAAAAGGAAGCTCCATTTTGTCCTAAAGAACTAATGGAGCTGGGGGGCAATTATTGTGCGATCTAAAATCCTATGTCAGGTCGCATGAGTAGGAGTTAAGTTCGACTTCCTCCGTGAAAGTTATGTGCGACCTCCTCCGTGTAAGTTATGTGCGACCTTCTCTGTATAAGTTATGTGCGACCTCCTCCGAAAAAAAAAGGAAACAAGTCTCTGCTTCATCAAACAGGTAACCTGCAAGGAAAGGGAAACAGAAGTTTCTCTTTCATGATCGACCAGTTACCCGTTTTAAGTGGATACCCAATTATGTTGTTACTCAAATTGTATTACCCGATTGTATAGTTACCCGTTTTCACAATTAGGAACATTGAGTTACCCTCATCTATATAAAGGGAGCTCAATGTTTCAGACGGGAGGATTCCGATTTTCTGATTTCTAAATTCTAACTTCCGATTTGAGAGAGATTTCCAGATGAGACAATTGTAACTCTGAGTGATTGTAATTATACATCATAAATATATATATATATATATTACAATAAAAACTACAAAAAAAATATGCACTATAATATATATGAAACTATTTATAAAACTAATTTATTTGGGCGGTCTAGTTTGAAACCTAATACTTTTTCCAATCTACAAACTAAATCAAACTGCTCGGTTTGCGATTTTTTCAATCTGTCATCGACTGTGAATTCTCTATAATTGCACAGATTAGTCTAGATTGTTGTGGGCTAGCTAATTTATGAAGTTTGGCGATTTTTTTAACAACCCTAAGTGATTTATATTTACAATGTAACTTTTGCCTATAGTTTATATTTATAGTATAAATTTATACATGTGGCATATATGTTGAAATGAATAATGATTTTTAGGTATATTTTTTATTAATAAGATGTGTACTATAGTATATAGTTTATGTATAAAATATGTGTGGCTTTTAGTTCTACAAAAAGGGATATAAAAGGGTTATTTATGATATCAAAATAGATTACAAATATCTAGGAAAACATACCTGGATATTTATGAACTTTTCCAATAAAATTGGCCAATTTCTTAAAGGGTCTGATATCATGTTATACAACCTTTATGCCATTTTTTCTTGGGATTCTTTTAAAATTCCAGGCTCAAAGTACCAAAAACTGAGAAATCCTAGATGAGCTATTTTTTTTTAAATCTCGGATTAACTTAAAAAAATATCACTTTTAATGAATATTTAGAAATATAATACTTTCCTTAAAAATTGATATTTTTTAGTGGTAAATAAGGGTAACTAATTTAGTTACTTGATAGTAACTTGATTGGTTACTTCAAGTATTTTATCAATTAATAAAAAATAGTATCTTTCTTAATATTTTTTAAAGTGGTATTATTCTAATTAAATTCAAGGATTTTCAAACAATTTCAAAATCTGGGATTTTTCAATTTTTTTTTTTGAAAAATTGCCATAAAAAATCAAATTTATTCTTCTCTTCGAGAAATTTGCACCTGATTCCCATTTTTTATATTTTATTTTCATAAAAAAACGTTTTCACTTTTCTTTTTCACAAGTCCCCATTGTTATGATATTTATGTGTAAAATATGAGTGGTATATATTTACAATGTAAATTTATATTTATTCGTGTGTAAAATATTAGTGATCTACATTTCTCCAAAAATAGATATAAAAAAAGAGTATTGGTGAAATAAAAATAAAAAATGGGTATTTATGGAAATATGGTTTGAAAAACGGATATTTATGAAGTTTTCCCCTTTCTCTTTGTTGATTTTGAAAATTTACACCTAGTATCCATTTTTTAAAACTTTTTTCATAAATTCCTATTTTTATAGTCCACATTTCATATGTCAAATATGAGTAGTCCACATTTACAATGTAAATTTTATCTGCGAGGTATACATTTCATATGTAAAATATGAATGATATACCTTTTCAAATGTATACTAATTTTTAGTGTAATTTTTATTCATGAAATATAGACTGTCATATATATATTTGATGTATGAAATACATATCGTGTTGTACATTTCATGTGTAAAATAGTGGTGGTCTATATTTCTCTACTAAAGATATCAAAACGGTTATTTATGAAATAAAAGTAAAAAACAGATATTTATAAACTTTTTCTCGTCGATTTTGCTCGTTGTAAATTGGGCCAATTGTCATATGAATGATTTGGAACCCTACCAAACGACATTTATGAGAAAATGACATGGATGAGACTAACTTGGGGCAAAATGACCTTTTGTGCACTTTTCTAAAAATGACAATTTTAGGAGTTTTAAAGACTTCTTGAGCATAAGTCAATAGATTCTTGACCATAGAAAAAACCATTGCTTAGTAATTTTTCATGGTTAAGAAGTTATTGACCATAGGTCAAAGTTGTTAGTTATTTGTTAGTCCAACACTGACAACCCAAGAATAGGGGTGAATTAGGTTTTAAATTATTTTAAGAAATTTTTCAACTATTTAAAATCATAGACCATTATTTTGAAACTTTTAAACTAAATCAGCAATAATACAAAATATATAGCAAGTATATTAAGCATACTAAATGAAAAAATACTCAATTAAATAACTAGCAATAAAGTAAAGAGTGTAAAAATAGAGAAAGTGCAAACTCAATTTTTATGAGGTTCGATAAACACGACGGTTTACCTACGTCCCTGGCCTTTGGTAACTTGCTTTGAGCTTCTACTATTCGAATCAAGATTGTAGGCTGACCGATCCTTGTATAAATGGAGTGAATTCTTCTTAGGCTCACCCACTTCTTTATAATAATCTTGACTCCGACTCTATCACGCCTAACCTTGGATTGTTTTGACTCTGCTGCCAATCCTCATCTACACAGATTGTTTAGACAATGATGCTGATCTCACAAACATACGGGTTGTTTAGACTCCAGTGAGAACCTCACCTACACTCGGGTTGTTTAGACTCCGGTGGTAACTTTACCTATGCAAGGTTATTTATAATTCTTGTGCGAACCATACCTCACACTCAATGGTTTTTTAATATAAAAGTGAAAACACTTAAGAACTCTCCTCACTAAATAATGAATACAATTTTGGCTTAGGAAATTTGAGAACAATGCACAATGAATGATCTAAGATTGGCTCAATATGATTTGAAAGTTGATTCAATATAGAAATATGTATTTGTACTTTGAAGTAGTAGAATAATAATTTCAGTTCATGTAAAGTCTTTTTCAAGTGTTAAAATAGCTTATATTTATAGGCTTGAGTAAAAACTAACCATTTATAACCGTTAGATATACTATTAGCCATTTTGGAAGACCGAAAGTGATTTTTGGTAAAACGAAAATACTAGCCGTTAGTAGTGGTTTTTTATGGTCAAATTTTGATGGTAACATTTTTGTTACTGCAATTTTTAGTAGACTAGTGGAATTTTCGGTAGACCAAAAACCTTATATATTTTGGCAGTTTCAGCTTTTGGCTAGTTTTGAAATTTTGATAGCTTTTGGTGTTTTTAAAAAAATGACTTCTAAACTTGTTTTAAACACTTTAAAAGTATTAGAAATCAATTTGAAAAGAGTGGCAATTACAAACTTATTTTAGTTTCACAAAGATGTTTAATAATAATTTAGAAAATATTTATACTGAAATATGTTCTAGTTTGCAAATAGAAAATCTCTTTTTAGCCTATATCAAATAATCATTATTTCAAATATATTTGTAACTTATTTAAACTTAGAAATCATGTTTTGAATTATTTAAACTTAGAAATCATGTTTTGAATAATTTTTTGCCTATTCAAAAAAATTATTTTCTATTTTCAATCTTTTATAATAAAATAACTATTTTAAACTTAAAATAGTTTGAAAACTCTTTCGAAAAGTATGAGTGAATACAAAGAGAATTTATGTGCAATAAACTAAATCAAATATTAGACTAAATATGAAATATACCTTATCTAGGCATAGTCTTGTATCTTGATTGTTCATCTTCAAGCTTGATTCTAATAAGTCCAATATGTATCCATCTTTAAGCTTGATTTCTTGATTGACTTGAGTTAGAAATTTTAAAACTATTTTATTACACACTCAAATTAAATCATTAGTACTAAATCAAATATTTGTTATCTTCAAAATAAGAGTGAGTAAGATTGAAACCTTAATTTATCTCCACATTTCTAATGATGACAAATATTGATTTATGATATAAAAGAAAATATAAAATAAGGATATGCAAATATAAAATGTGACAAGTTTACCTTAATCCTTACTATATTTTAAACTCCATCTCAAAATATACTAGACAAAGTTAAAGGGTTTGCTCCGCCTTTTTAACTCAATTAAACATCATAAGCATATTAGGAGAAAATTAAAAATGTGTATTGAACAAAGTTCTCCCCTCTTAAAATATGCAACACTCATACATAAATCTTGTTATTCTCATATTCATAAATCAATATAATTCTCCCCCTTTTGACGTCATTAAAAAGATTTAAAAAAATTTCAAATAAGATGTCGTATAAAAACTAATCTATCTCTTTAAAATAAGATTTTCTCCACATATATTCATGATATTACTTTTCTCTATTTGAATTCATGACAAAAGTACAAGAAAGAGTAATACACAAACAATTTTCTCTCAACGTGAAAAAATAGTATGACAAGTTATGCAATAAAAAGATAAGGAGAAATCTAGAATTAAACAATCTTCAAAATAAGAATAATAATATCAAACATAAGATTGAACAACAATATGATTACAAAACGAAAACAAGATCATTCTTTTTATTTTTGGTAAAACTTCTTCTATCAATAAAAAAGTATGACAATAATAGTATATTTAAAATAGAAAAGTTGCATCTAATCGAGATCGTGAAAGCTAAAGAACAAAGTGAAAATAATTTTATTGAATATTTTGAAAGCTCTAGCATAATTTTCACTTGCTGAAAACATATTTCTCTAAGTATAATCAATCATAACGCGTAGGAGAAATTCAAATCATTAAAGCATAATAGTGAAATAATTTTTTTTATTTTCATAAAATTAACTATAGAGAGCATATCAAAAGGATGCATTCATAAAATATATGACCATTTAGCACAAGAGAATCATAAATATGCTTTCCCTCAATGTATACTTTATAAAAAGAGAGTAAAACTCCACCTTAAACTTATAACATATGCATATAATTATTTGAGCTCATAGATACCACTTGTTAAAAAAATGCTCATGGATACTAATTGTAAAAAAAAATGATACCAAGTTGATACCAATTAAAGAGATAAATAAAAGATAAGATGACCAACTTGATACCAATTGAATTAATTTAAGTCAAAGCACATTCAATAAATCAAAGTCAAGTTAATACCAATTAACAATTGCAAGGTAAAAGCATGAATAAGTAACTAATAAGTAGTATCTAATCTAAACATAACATATTATTAAAGTTTAAACAACCACAAAAATACAAAGCATATCTTAAAAACTAATGCACATCTTATATATAATATTCATAAATAATTTGTTCTCGTAAATGTCATAGGATGAAAAAAATCATACGCAAATATTCAAAATGACAAAATTACAAAATATAAATATTGAATTCATATGACATGTCATTTTGAGTTCAAATATATCACTAATATTACAATAATTTAATTAAGTATGCATGGCGTTTGTCATGTAAAAACTATCAAGTATTTGCACAAATAGAAGAGTTTAAGCAATATACATTATGCAATCCATTTGAATCATATATGAGCAATTAATATGTCAATCAAAACGAAGTTCATAAATAAAAATTCAAATAAGATCGAAAAAATGTGAGATAATGGTTTGAAAAATGCTTAAAACACTTCAATTTACGACCTACTGTGAGTTTTTAATAGACCGAAAATAGCTTTTTGGTCTGTCAAAATTGGTAGAGAGATAGAATAATATAGGCCAGTTTTTAGTAGACCGAAAATATTTTTGGTTTGTTGAAAACCTTATTTTTGCTGGTTTTTGAAAGTTTTTGTTTGAAAAGAGAGAAACATTTTAAATCATCAACTAAAACATTGGAAAAACATCATTTGAAAAGCATGAAATCATTTTTAAAGGTTTGAGCAAAACATACAATATTCAAACAAATAACTCAATAGAATTCATCATAATCAACCATACCATTTTTTTTTTGTTTCAATGTCTTCATAAGCTTTAAGTACTCAAGCTCAAACTATTTAAGAAGACATACCTTGATTGATTGATGAAAATCATATCATTCTAAAAAGCTCTTCATCTTCATTGTGTCGAGGTTGGACTTAATTATAATATTTTGATTTGTCTTTAAGCTCTAATATATTCAAGCTTAATACCATACCTACAATAATAGTATCTATGTTTTTCTCCTTGGAAGAGTCATTAGTTTCATCAAATATCACATGCATAGATTCATCTACTATTCAGTTCTGTGTTGAAAAACTCTCTTTATGCATTACTAGAGTAGAGTAACTAGAAAAAGTATTTAGAAACAAAATTTTCAAAGTTGTCTTTGGTGTATTAAAAAATAAAGTATTTGCATCCAAAGACTCTAAAATAACCAATATTGGATTTTTGATTATTTCAAAACTCATAATGGTATTTTATTTAAAATAAGTCTAATCAACCCCTAATTTAAAATATAACAATTAAGGTTGATGATTTTGGTAATATTTTAGTAAAACAATTGTATTTGAAATGGTCAAGGTCGTTTTAAAACTAATAAAGAAAATCATGTAAACCTTTTTGAAAACTTATCAACTAACTCAAAAGCATAATATGTTTCAAAAATAATTAACTTAATTTCTAAAGTGACATGCTTTACAAATCTTATTATTTTTAAAATTTAGACTAGATAAGTCATAACAAGATTCCTTTAGTAAAGGTTTGAAATTGTACCCATATTAGCATGTCTAAGTTTTAAATGCCATACTCAATAAAAGTTTCTTTTTTTTAAATAAAAAAAATATCTTGACTTGAAAATATTTTCGCAATAATAAAAATAATAATTTTTTATTAAAAGATATAATCTCATTTGTTCAAATTTCAAATTAAGAAAGAATAATACAAACTTCAGTAACCAAATCACATAATTGACAAGAATTGAGCATATTAGATTTCTAGCAAGATATTCTCAAAAATAGACAAAGAGTCGTTACCAATATTATATATGCTAATGATCTTACTTTTTGTGTTGTCTTCAAAAATAAAATATCCACCATGATTTTTTTTGTGAAATTCAGAGTTTGGTGAAGTCATCAGTCAAGTATTTGGAGCAACCATTTTTCTTGCTTGTTTCTACAACAAAGATTCAAATATAGATTTTTGGTACTCACTTAACTTTAGGTCTTTGGGGGTTAGGCTTTGAATTTTTTGATACTCATTTTTGTTTGATACCAAAATATGCATTTTTCTTGATATAGCATGAAAAATTTGTATGCCCATCTTGATTATAAAAATTGCATATTAAGTCTCTACTAGATGTTGTATTGACAAAATAATTTTTGAGATATTTTTTTTTTATGAAAGGTTTATATCATATACTTCCTTTATCAGAAACACATCTTTCTCCACCAAGTATTAAATCAAAATTCTTCTTTCCATTGGTGAACTTGTGGATAATGTAGGTTTAATCTAAAACTTTTTCTTTTAGAGAAGTATTTTCATTTTTCAAAGATACATATATATTACAAGTCAAAATAACTTCTTTTTCTTTTGAAAATTTCTCAAGTTCTTTTGATAAAAGAGATATTTTCTTCTTGAGAGCATAATTTTTCAAAACCAGTGATTTGTGGTTATCATGCAATTCATTAAAATCATCAAGTAACTTACTGTATGATAACTCTTCTTCATCACTTTCATTGTCAAAGTCACTACTATCATCACTATCATCAAGAAAATCATCATGTAAGTTATTATTGAGTTCAAGAGAGTTTACTTCACCATTGATAGCACTGAAGTACATGTTGTCTTCTTGAACTCCTTCATTGCTTTCTTTCATCAAAATCTCATATGTCATGTGTCACAACCCAAAACCCAGCCAATGGCAGAACGGGAATTTCACAAAAAGGAAAAATTCATTAATTTATTTGAGAAGTGTCAAAAGTTCTAATTTTATAAAACAGTCTATTTAAATAAAATAATTAGAATTTGATCCCGTGAACTATTCATACACTATTAAATATAGATCGAATAATTATTTCAAAATACAAAATCAAATATCAATCCAAGCATCACCATCATCCACAACGAAACTCAAATCCTTGAATGGTATACATAAATTCTCAGACAAAATAAAAAGTAGTAATTTTAGTTCAATGCCAATACAAAATCCAAACACCATGATGATAAGCTTCAAGCATTACTAAGATAACAAACTACAGTCAAGATGACCTATTACTCCTCTTGATCACCAAGATCGCACTGAACACCACCTGAGAAAGGGAGGAAGGGGGTGAGTATAAAATGCCCAGTACGAAAAGTAATTACCTCGGTCGAAAAATATTTTAGTGATGGAAAGTTCATGCATGGTTAGTTTAGTCCAAAACATACATATATATAATCCAAACTGGAAATCCATATATATATATATATATATATATATATATATATATATATATATAAAGCAGTGTAATCAAAACCATTCAATTCATATGCATATGACACAAATCAACCCTACCCATGAGCTCACATCCTCTCGTCTGTGGAAACCCAGGATGATGGTACTAAGTATGTCTAATAACCTGCCTGACATCTAAGCCTATACCCGGAAGGGACACCCATATATCGCCTATCAAACCTGGAGAGGCAACCGAATTGCCTACGACTGCCAAATGGGGAGGTAATCAGAAGTAACAAAGCCCCTTGCAGGTTTATAAACTCTACACTGACGGTGGGGCACGCAGCGCCATACTATAAACCCACAAAGCTAACACGGTGCTAATGTATGATCCTATAACACGTGCAATACAGAGCCGAAGTGTGAAAATAGTCATGCTCGGGTTTTTTAATAAAATAACATACTAGATTTTAAAGAAAAACGGGCAGTATAACGACCTTATTTTTTATATACCCAAAATAACTTGCACTAAAAAATCCCCAGAGCAATACAGTACATATATGTATATCATACCATCACAATCCATCACATATGTTCAATAAAACCAAAAATCACATTTGTTCTCATATGTTGCAGAAAATAAGTTTTATTCAAAAACGATATAAAACAGGGGTAATTGGGTTCCTACCTCACTCGAATAGCGATACCACGCTATTGAATCCTCAAGGTGTCCTTGACGATCATCCGGAGGGTCGAAAACCAATTCCAAGCCCTCAATCCTCTTTTTACGAAAAAACCAACTTCTCAAAAGAGCTTCAATTCCATAAATGGACTTCTTCACTAAATTCCTAGCACCTAAAACAGCTAGGTTAGACATATAACGAATCCAATTTGGGTCCGGGCCCACACCGGGCCGGTGGCATATAAAACAAGGCAAATCTTGACCGTCCGATCTCGATTTCTGTGCCAGCCACCAAATATAGGCAATATATATATATATATAAACTTCCCCATTTTCCTAGTACAATCCAAAAATGATAACAAAAACACAATCCAATGGCCGGATCAAAAAGTCAAACCTAAACTCAAAATATTCCAAAAATGGTAACTTTTGATTCGAGCATTATAGGGTTAAGATATATATGCCTTGAGCTTCCTCTCGATGAGACGAATCTAACGAGTTCGGTTTGAGGTCGAACGGAGGTCAGAATCGTCGCCGACAGCCAAAAATTTGAAATGATCATTTCTCCTTCTCCGACGACGGCGAGCTCCCAGGCGACTACAGCTGGCTGGCATCGGCTTAGGTGCAGTGCTGGCGAGCTCCGCCGGGGATTCTCACGGCTGGGTGACGGTGAGAGGCGGTGGCAGCACCTCGTTCGGTGGTTGGCCGAGAGTGAGCAGAGGGAGAGAGAGAGAAGAGAGAGAGATAGATACAAAAAGGACAGGGCACGTAGCCCTGTCTTATGGGGCTGTGCAATTTTTCAAAAATTACACATAAGTTCCCAAATTTCAAATCACTTTCAAATTAGTCCCCTAAAATTGCAATTTAGTTCTTCTGCACAAAACTTTTGCAAATTAATCCCCCAATATTATATCCGAAAAATTGGTAAAATGTCCAAATTATCCTCTCAAAATTTAGATTTTACATCATGAGTGAACCCACGAGTTCTTTTAGAGGAAGTTTGGTGAGATTCTTGCTTCTTCAATTGCCACCACTTTGCTTCTATATCCTCTAGAAAGACTCCTAAGTACTTTGTTTACTAAATTTATGTTAGAAAACAATTTTCCAAGAGCATTGAGAGAGTTATTAATAGTAATGAATGTAGAAAATATTTGTGCAATAGTTTCGTCTTTATGCATCTTAAATAATTCTTACTAGCAAGTAAGAATATTGATTTTTGTCTCTTTCATAGAATTTGTACCTTGATATGTTACTTTAAGCATATTCCATATTTCATGAGCATTTATGACTTTTTCAACATTATTAAATATATCTCTATTGATACCATAAGTCAAAATATGTACAGCTCTACCATTTTTTGAAAAAGTAATTTTATCTTTTATATTATATTCATCAATTTCTTTATCAACAAACTTATCACCAACCTTTTTTTAAAAAAAAACAAATGAAAATTTAGTAATAATATGTCATAAATCAAAATATAAAGATTGCAGATAAGTAATCATCCTACTTCTCCAAGAATTAAAATCGACTTCATTGAAAATGGTAATCTAGTTGAAAACTCCTTATTTGAAAAATTTTGAAAATTGTTAAGGTATACAATCTCAAGATGGTTAAGTCTTTTAAAATTAAGCACCAAGTTTTGATACCAATTGTTAGCTATTTGTTAACCCAAAATTAACAACCCAAGAGAATGAGTGAATTGGGTTTTAAATCGTTTTAAGAAAATTTTCAACTATTTAAAACTATAAACCACTATTTTAAAAATTTTAAGCTAAATCAACAATAATACCAAATATATAGCAATAATAGCAAGTATATTAAACACACTAAATATCAAATACTCAATTAAATAGCATACAATAAAGTAAAGAGTATAAGGATAGAGAAAGAGCAAACTTGGTTTTTACAAGATTTGACAAACACGACTGTTTGCCGATGTCCTTGTCCCTCAGTAACTTGCTTTGAGCTTCCACTATTCGGATCAAGATTATGGGCTTGACCAACTCTTGTACGAATGAAGTGAACTCTTCTTAAGTTCACCCACACCTTTACAATAATCTTGATTCTGACTCTATCATGCCTAACTTTGGATTATTTTGACTCTGGTGCTAGTCCTCACCCACACGAATTGTTTAGACAATAATACCAATCTCACCAGCTCACGGGTTGTTAAGACTTCGGTAAGAACCTCACCTACACTCGGGTTGTTTAGATTCCGGTGGTAACTTCACCTAAATCGGATTGTTTTGACTCCGGTGGCAACTTCATCTATGCACAGTTATTTATGACTTTGGTTGGACACACCTCATACTCAATAGTTTTTCAATATAAGAGGAAAAACACTTAAGAACTCTCCTCACTAAATAATAAATACAATTTTAGCTTAGGAGATTTGAGAACAATATATAATGAATGATCTAGGATTAGCTCAATATGATTTGAAAGTTAATTCAATGTAAATATATTTTTACACTTTGAAAGTAGTTGAATAATAATTTAAGTTCATACAAAGTATTTTTCAAGTATTAAAATAGTTTTTATTTATAAGCTTGAGTGAAAACTAGCTGTTTATAACCGTTAGATATACTATTAGCCATTTTGGAAGACCGAAAGTGATTTTTGGTAAAACGAAAATACTAGCCGTTAGTAGTGGTTTTTTATNAAATCGGATTGTTTTGACTCCGGTGGCAACTTCATCTATGCACAGTTATTTATGACTTTGGTTGGACACACCTCATACTCAATAGTTTTTCAATATAAGAGGAAAAACACTTAAGAACTCTCCTCACTAAATAATAAATACAATTTTAGCTTAGGAGATTTGAGAACAATATATAATGAATGATCTAGGATTAGCTCAATATGATTTGAAAGTTAATTCAATGTAAATATATTTTTACACTTTGAAAGTAGTTGAATAATAATTTAAGTTCATACAAAGTATTTTTCAAGTATTAAAATAGTTTTTATTTATAAGCTTGAGTGAAAACTAGCTGTTTATAACCGTTAGATACACTTTCTGCCATTTTTGATAGATCAAAAATGAGATTTCAATAGATTGAAAAAACTAGCCGTTGGTAGTGATTTTTCAACGGTTGAATTTTAACAGTAAAATTTTTGTCACTGCCATTTTCGATAAATCAGTGGAATTTTCAATAGACCGAAAACCCTACTTATTTTGGTAGTTTTAACTTTTGGTTATTTTTTAGATTTTGACAGCTTTTGGTATTTTTAAAAAACTGACTTCTAAACTTATTTTAAACACTTTAAAAATATTAGAAATCAATTTGAAAAAAGTATTTTGGCTATTGTAAACTTATTTTAGTTTCACAAATATATATAACAATAATTTAGAAAATATTCATACCGAAACATGTTCTAGTTTGCAAATAGAAAATCTCTTTTTAGCGTATATCAAATAATCATGATTTCAAATATATTTGCAGCTTATTTAAACTTACGAAATCATATTTTTAATATTTTGCTTATTCAAAAATATTATTTTTTATTTTCAAACTTCTATAATAAAATAATCATTTTAAACTTAAGATAGTTTGAAAACTCTTTCGAAAAATATGAGCCAATGCATAGAGAATTTATGTGCAATGAACTAAATCAAATATAAGATTAAATATGAAATATACCCTATCTAAGCATGATCTTGTATCTTAATTGTCCATTTTCAAGCTTGATTCTAATAAGTCCAATATGCATCAATCTTCAAGTTTGATTCCTGATTAACTTGAGTTAGAATTTTTAAAGCTATTTCATTATACAATCAAGTTAATTCATTAATACTAAATCAAATGTTTGTTATCTTGAAAATAAGAGTGAGTAAGATTAAAAACTTAATTTTTTAACAAAAATATTTTTGACAATCCCAAAAAAATAATTTTTGAAAAACTGCACAAAAAGTCATTTCAGCCCAAGTTAGTCCTATCCATATCTTTTTCTTGACATTTATTTCATTTACAACAATTATTTTTATAGCATATGGATTTACCCATCTTCTTCTTGCTACTATTACTTTTACGGGCCTGATGATTTATTAATAAGCTTCTAAATAATAACAATTATTGGACCGCAACCCATTTGGCATTCTAACGATTAAATTTTACGGTAAATCATCAAGTATACATTGTTGCAATTTTCCTTCCCTGTATACTATTTTATTTTTTCTCAACGCCAGAACAGATTATGGGAACCGTGATAACTGATTAATAGGCACTCGGAGTCAGCAAAACACCATTACAAATATTCGTTAAGCTTTATATATACACTTTCTGCATTTGTATACTAATATACTCTGTATGCTATAAACTTTCATAACGATAGAAGAAAGTTCCGTTTCTTTTGCGGGGGGTGGGTGGGAAGAAAATTTAGGTGAACATTTGCGTTTGCTAAAATTATGATAAGATTTAAAATTATAGGAATTAAAGGAGATTTAATTTTCATTGCAATGATTTGATTATATATTAAGTAGAGGAACATGAAAGAACACATGAAATTGAATACCAAATTTTGTTACATTCATTTTAAGCGTCTTTTGTAAAATCCAGAATCACAGTTTAAAAGAGATATTAAGAAAGTAGAATTCAACTATGGAGCCCATTTAATTTGCCCTGATGGTTGGACCACTTTCCCAATTAAACTCCAAACGAAACTAGAAAATCAATTCCTGATAGATTGGACTTGCACTAAGTTCTTAGCGTGTAGTGGACACAGGACTTAGAAATTTAACCACTTTCATACCTTTCCTTTCCTTTAGTCATTGGTAAATATGCCACAAATCTTACATTAGTCTCACTTAGATTATAGGATTGTAAACCGTTGTTAAACCACTTTAAATAAAAATAAATGATACTTGTATGTGCTAGACAGAATTCAGTTTGTTGAGTCAGTTATGGTTATTAGATCTAGTAGCTTCAACTTGTCACCTATAGTAAACTCTTAATTAATTTCTGTTAGATTCAATTAATTAGTAAGAACAAATTGTATAAAAGCTCAGATTATCAGATTGATTACAGCTTCAAGAGAAATTAAGCATGAGTAATGGTCAATTTCAACTTGGTTCTGGCAAGGTATCTTATCAAAGGATAGAGAGGCAATATGAGGGGAATGCACACTCAAATGACGAGGGGTAAAGACTGTCTGGTTATGGAAGCTTGCAACGCTATACGTATCAAAGTTGGCGCGAATGCTTGCGTAACCTTAGACTCGCTACGCTGTTCGACTGAACTCGCTGGCTTTTGTGTAACTAACCATGTGAATTAAGGATGTCCAACATTAGAAAAGTATGCCACAATCTCAAGACCAGACATAGCTTAAATATACTAGCGTGAATAGAGTTTATCAGTCTATGCACTCCTCTTGAATCACACTGGCAAGTAGTCAAAAGAGTCTCTTGGATATCTCTCGATCTAGAACACTGGATCTTAATGCATGTCTTCTGTGGTGTAGATTAGGTTAATTTCTGATCCTGTTGACAAAACAAAAGATCACATTTGATTTATGTGTTTTAGGTTCTGACCTAGCTCATATATATCCTCGCATTCAAATATAACATATTGTGCCTCGATCAATCACAAAAGCCTTCCAAAATTGGTTGTAGAGATAACTTGGATTAGCTCCAAACTGAAGTTCAATTGCCAAGAGTTAGACCTACGATACTTTTGTTTTACACTTTCAATACCAATTCCTTCTCTTAGCACGCACAAAGCATAGTGAACTTGACCTTTATTTTCTACATAAAAAAGTCCTCTGAAGAAGCATATTGATGATCTAGATGAGAAGGATGTAGATATTCCTTCTCAGTTGACATTCTCACCAAAGCAATTTCTAGTTCACAGTTGAGTTAAGAAGCAAACTCAGAGTTGAGTGAGTCCTAATGCACTTTGACTTTGAGGGATTTGTTAAACCGAAATTATAAGTTGGTTAGGTGTGTTATGGTTGTTATAATAGCTTGCCACGTGTCACATTGTAAATGTCGTACTCTAAGTTTCTGAGTATGTGTGTAAATATATATAAATGTATAGTTTACGAGACATATTTTGTTAGTTAATAAGAGATTAATTTGTATTGAAGCGCTTAGATTCTTTGATTAATGCAAGAGAAATTTTATTTTCTCCATAAGCACATTTTCTGATACCCTCGATTTCTTAAGATTGTGTCACTACCACTCATTAGCGACAAAATTTAATCAATCACCTAAAATAGAATGACTACTCTACATGATAGTCAACAGAAAATAACCAACACAACTTTTGCATGATATTCTTTTAACTAATTAGAAAAAGTGTTTTAGTAAGATTAAGTTATATATCAACTGAAAAAAAAAAAAAATGGTGCACCGTACAAATGTAGCATAAATTATAATAAATTATGAGGAGAGTTCTAGTGTAGGAGAGATAAAATTCCTCTTAATTCAATCCCTCAGATTGAATCAAATGGACGACATAATGGAAATTTATATTGAATCAAATGGACGACATAATAGAAATTTATGTGCATATAGCACACAAGACTACACATATTCATCTTTAACCCATAATTTAAATTGTAGGTTTTAACAGAAAAAAAAAATTGCAGACTCTGAACAAAGAAGAATTGGGAATTCAAAGAGACTACAGAAGAATTTAGAAATAGTAAAAATGTAAGTAATCAAAATAATTTTAATTAAGTAATTTTACGATTTAATTTGGGGAACTATTATGATTATAATGAAAGCAATAAAAGAAGGCGAAGAAGAAAGAAGAAGTCCAAAGATCTCATTAACTCAGTATATCATTTTTTGGAAAAAGAACAAAAAAACAAGAACAAAGGTGATGCAAACGGTTTCATGTACATTGAATTGAGAAATATTGTATGCCTATAACAATAATTTTGAGGAGATATTAAAGCTAAAGGAATAAATGAAGAAAAATGGCTAAATATAAGGGAGAAAGAAAAAGCCACGTTTTGGCTTTTTTGTTTCAAACTAATTAATGAAATTACTTTGAGGAAAAATTAAAACAAAACTTATTTTGTATAAGAAAATGCATTATTCATGCAGATTCCTTCGTCTGTCCATTGTAAGCAGTCAAATCAGTAAACTTAAATCCCAAAATATTGCGAATCTTTCAAAAGATTTCATCCAGAAATAGATAATAAATCGGAACCTTCATGTATTTAGGTGTTTGATTCGGAACTCATCTTGGAGATTTAAATAAGAAAAATTCTTAATTAATGTTGATCTCATTGAATTCCTAATTCTTCATTGTCTAGAGTTACGGCTATCATGGGTTGATGGGTTGAAGATGAGCACAGTATACTTATATGTACTAGGGAATACGTAAACTTCTATTATATCATTCATTCAATTCAATGTTAAAGATGAGTATAGTATAATTTCGTGTAATAAAAAACACATAAATTTTTATTATATCATTTATTTAATTCAATCTGAGAGCCTGAAAAGTACTCCTACGCGTAAGAGGTATTTTATCCTCCTACACTGGAACTCTCCTAAAATATGATAGGTCTACTTACACTGTACTGTGGTATTTTTTTTTAGTTAGCATTGCCCTCTACGCGAACTATACGGGTTGTTGGAAAATGACCTCCAAACTTCAATATGTTACACTTGCAGCCGTACATTTATGCATATTGTTGCAACGAATATTGTTTTGATCATATAACTTGGTCATTTGAGGAGGGAAAAAGGCAATGTGCAACACTGGTAAAAGGGAAAATCGTAATTTGGACGAAGGAGGTTTAACCATTAAGGGACTTAGGCCTAGTATAGTAAAGCTTTTTGAAAAACTAAAATCACTTATTCTTTTAGTGAAATTGTGTTGTAGACTAAAATCACTTATCCTTATCATGAACAAGTTAATGTGTTGTAGACTAAACTTTTTCTCTCTCTCTAAGCGAGTTGTCTTCCTCTCCTTAGGTGAGAGGTCTGTTTTGGTACTCAGCTTGTGGTTCAGATCTGAGATCATGGATGCTATTGTAGATTAAGAGAGAACTTTATCCATCTCCGAGGAAGATGAGATCTTCGGCGTGGATGATGAAGTGGTGAATGAAGGCAATGAGGACCTACAGTATTGTCTGGTGGGAAAGATTCTCTCAAAAAGAAGAATCAATGTAAATGCCTTTTAAGTTACGAATGAAGCCTTTGTGGAAAGCCGAAAGAGGACTTACCATCAGAGAAATGGTTATAGACACCTTTCTCTTCTCTTTTAGTCATGACGTAGAACGAAACAGAGTGCTCGATGATGAACCATGGCACTTTGATAATGCACGTCTAGTTCTGAAAGTAGTTGATTCCGAAGCCGATCTTGGATGGGGCGAATTTTACTTTTCCAACTCTAAAGGGATGAAAAACGAAATTGGAGGTATTCTGGGAAATGTCGCAAGGTCGTGTGTAAAGGTGGATACAGAGGCAAACGGGGAAGTGTTTTGGCAGTTTCCTTCGAGTTCGTGTCAGGATCGACATCACCAAATCACTCCGCAGGGGAGCAAATATCTGCTTGGGATGAAGCTTGCCTCCTCCTTAGATTGATTTTCGTTATGAGAAAGTTCCTCACTTTTGCTTTGCATGTGGTCGCATTCGTCATCTTTACAAGGATTGTTCGGAAGAAAATTCTCCCAACTTCATTACTTCCAATAGTTTTCCCTATGGTCTTTGGATGAAAACTGCCCGTCCTTTTGGTCCTTTTCAGAACATAAATAGTTCCCCTTCGTTCCACCAACCGATCCATGGGTCGACTACTAATTCTGGCACTAAGCCAAGGTAGAAAGAGATTCAAATATGACCGGTGACTATGTCAGAACCATCGTCTAGTCAACAAGATTTGGTGAGAGTAGGTATGTTAAGGTGGGACTTTTCTCTATATACCCCACCCTATAATATCTTTCAAATTTTGAATCAGTAGATAGTTGTCAAACCCATGTTATCCTCTAATGCCAATTTAAATAAGCCTAGTAGTCCTGATACCTAAGATATTCTCATGGCAACTAATCTGGAGTAAACCAGCAGAAAGCCAGACACAAGTTTGGGCTAAACCTATATCAATAATACTACTCCTGAAAACGCGATCCAACATACAGAAGAGTCCTATCCCGATCTAGACCCGAAGCAGTTCACCTTTTCATTCGGTTAGAATTTGCTGAATGTATCAAGCAGGGGAAAGAAATGGAAGAGAGAAGCTCGTGCTTCTGGGGGCACACCTCGCTCCGCCAATGCAGCATCTTTACAGAATTAAGTAGCTAAAAGAAAGACACAAAACTCTAGCGAGGAGAGGCAGGGCCAACGATTAAGCAAGTACTTGTTGATATATCAAACACCACACTATCGGTGGAGGCTACTGTGCAGCCCCACAGACAGCCATGCCATGAATCTCTTATGCTGGAACACTCGTGGGATGGGGAGCCTCACAGTGTTCAATAAATTACAGCGACTGGTTCGTTGTCACTCTCCAAAACTGGTATTTTTATCAGAAACGAAGCTTTGGGGATCTAAGACAGCTAATCTAAGGTTTGGTTTGGGTTTTGATTCTTGTTTTCATGTCGACCACGAGGGGAGTAGCGGCAGCTTGGTTTTGCTATGGAATAATGAGTGGATTATTTCAGTTAAGAGCTTCTCCAAACACCACATTGATGCTCTTATTACTAATGATAGAGGTAGTCGTTGGAGATTTACAAGGGTATACGGGCACTGTAAAACAATTGAGCGTATTCATACTTGGGAAGTTATCAGACATTTAAACTCGCTTTTTGACCTCCCCTGGCAGTTGGGAGGTGATTTCAATGAAATCTTGGGTCTTTCTGAGAAGAAAGGAGGCTCTGCTAGTTACTATAGTTCTATGTTCTATTTCTGAGATGTGTTAATGATTGTGGACTCCGAGACATCAGCTTCACAGGTCCTACCTTCACTTGGAATAACAAATGGCTAGACGACGAAAATATTCATGAAAGGTTGGATCACTTCTAGGCTAATAATACATAGTGCTCTCTGGGGGTCAGATCATACGGTCTTGCTTCTTGAGCTGCAAAAAATTTCTGTTCGAGAGAGAAGGAAATGCCGTCGGAAGAGGTTGTTCGGATACGAAAAAATATCTCTAAATTATATTTGGGTACTCAAAAGGAAAGAAAATCTGGCATTGATAAAATTGTATGAAAAGGAGTTGGACGTCTTCTCCTCCTAGACGAATATTACTGGAAGCAACATAATCGAGCTGATTGGTTGAAAGGAGCAGACTTAAATTCTAAATTTTTTCACATGAAGGCTTCTATGTGGAGGACAAAGAACCGTATTGCTAGAATTGAAGGTAATATAGGCAATTGGCAAAAGGAGGAATGGATGATCGCTAGTGCTATAGAGTCATACTTTGCAGATATCTTTACTACTTGTTGCCCATCCACGCCTGATATGGCAAAAGTCCAATACAGTTCGGGGTCAAACTTGATGATTCAACAAAGCGTTCGTTTGATGTTTCCTTTACAAAGACAGAGGTTCTCAAAGTCCTTGCGGAAATGGGAGCCACTAAAGCTCCAGGCCCTGGTGGATTTCATACAGTTTTTTACCAATGTAATTGGGAAGTGGTGGGCAAACGTGTTGCGGAGCTTTGTTTAAAGTTTCTTAATGACAATGTATCGATCCAGACCCTAAATATGACCTTAATAGTTCTTATTCCGAAGATCAAATCGCCAAAAAATATATCAGATTATCGACCCATCAGCCTTTATAATGTGGCTTATAATCTTATCACTAAATGTTAGCTAATAGGCTGAAGCTTGCACTAAATCAGATCATCTCAATCAGCTAGAATGCTTTTGTGCTAGGTTGTCAAATTTCTGATAATGTCATAGTCGTCTTTGAACTTATATCATTCCATGCACACGACGAATAATGGTAAAAAAAAGCCTAGTTGGACTTGAAACTTGATATGAGTAGAGCTTATGACCAGATTGAATAGTGCTTCATTGATGCTATGCTCGCACAACTGGACTTCAGCTTTAGACGGCAAGAGCTAATCATGGGGTGCATTTCCACTTCATAATTTAGCTTTCTTATCAACGACGATATTCATAGTGACATAAAACTTTCTCGGAGTCTCCGTTAGGGTTGCCCATTGTCCTCTTATCTCTTTCTTATATGTGCAGAAAGCTTATCTTCTTTGATTTCAGATGGCTCTCTTACTGGCTTCTCCTGTTCTCGAGGAGGCCCTAAAGTCAGTCATTTGTTCTTTGCTGATGGCAGCCTAATCTTTTATCGGGCTAACACTACGGACTATAAAACTATTAAGAATGCTCTTTGTGACTATGAAGCTGTGTCAGGTCGACGGATTAACATGTCTAAATCGACAATCACTTACGGTCCTGATGTCCGTGATGAGCAACGAAACTCTATCCAACTTTTATTGGGCTTGAGCTCTAGTCAAGCACATGATAAATACATGGCGCTTAAAACATTGGCAGGAAGGAACAAGCGAGCCACATTCCAAGATATAAAAGAGAAAGTCTGGAAGAAACTTCAGACGTGAAAAGGCAACCTCTTCTCCATTGGGGGAAGGGAGGTCCTCATTAAAGCAGTTGCGCTATCGATCCCCACATATGCTATGAGGATTTTCAAAATCCCCCAATCACTTTGTGACAAGCTCCAAGCCATGGTGACTCGATTTTGGTAGGGTGGAAATGATGACAAGAAGGTCATGCATTGGTTACGGTGAAGCAAACTCTGCAAAACCAAAAAGAAAAGAGGGATGGGTTTCAAAGATCTTAGTTCCTTTAATCAAGCTCTTCTAGCAAAACAGGGGTGGAGAATTCTCGAATTCACAAATTCTTTTATGACCCAGGTCCTCAAATCCAAATATTTTCTTTGGTTGGACTTTAATTGTGCTACACTGGGACACATTCCCTCATACATTTTGAGAAGCATTCTGTGGGGAAGAGATCTTCTTTCTTTGTGCCATCGGTGGCATATCGGTAATGGTGTAAATATTAATGCTTTTGATTACCCATGGATTCCACGCCCTCATACTTTTAGGCTTATTACAACTAAGTGTCCCCTTTCTCGCTCTTATTTGGTGGCCGACTTCATAATCCCAGGACAAGAGGGATGGAATATCCCACTCATTAATGAAGTTTTTTGGCCGATAGACAGAGATGCCATCTTTAAGCATTCCACTAGGTGTTTGAGACAATGCAGAGAAACTCATATGGCACTTTGAATCAGGTGGAAAATAGTTCGTTCGGTCAGGATAAAGGTAGAAATGAATAAGAAGAACAATGAAGGTACTTCTTCGTGATCCTATGATATGAAATGTTGGGCTTGTTTATGGAATCTCAATTTGCCTTTAAGGGTGAAGACCTTCGTATGGCGTGCCTTTCATGAGATCCTACCCACTGTGGCATCACTAAATCATCGTGGTATCCAGTGCTTCAAAATATGCAGCAGCTGTCTTGATGAAAAGGAAACAACTATCCATTCCCTTGTTTGTTGCAACATACCGAGAGAGTGTTAAGAGGAAATTACTTTTGGGACCTTCTTGAGCAATTGGAAAGGAATTTCCTTCTCCAATCTCCTCTTAGAAATTTATAAATTCTTCAAGAAAGAAGATCTAGAGATCTTTTGTACTATGGCTCGGAGACTTTGGAAAGAGAGGAACAACTTCACCCACAGGCATGTCTGTCGTCCTCCTGAGATAGTTCGAGAGCAGGTTGGCTCTCTTTTATATAAGTATCGTAAAATCCATAGCAGAACTGAACCAGTTTCATTGGCACCTAAGAAACTAAGAGGCCACTTGACCCCTCCCCCGGCTGGCCAACTGTGCTTGAGTGTGTGGATGCTGAAATTTTTGTAAACCTTGGGGTGATCGGCATTTGAGCAGTGATATGTGACTCTACTGGTTCAGTGAAAGGCTGCTTGGCAAAAAAGATGACGGGTTTCTTTGATCCTATGACTGCTCAATGCTTAGCCATCCGGGAAGGTCTTTCTTTTGCCCTTAGTAGCGGTTTAAGAGTCCAGATTATTCAAACAGATTCTTCCAATGCAGTAAAAGAAATGTTAAAGGAAGAAGTTTGGTCTTCTTTAGGCCTTATAATCGGTGATATTCGATGGCTTATTATGTTGTCTGGCGGTGGGACTTGCACTTTACATTCCTCGAGAGGGGAACTTGGTTGCCCACACGTTAGCTAAGAATGTCTTTACTTTCCAGCATGTTGTTGTTTCTTCGTGGGATCTGCCTCATCGTGTAGCTTCTCTTATCAAAGTAGATACCATCAATATTATATAAATTATCCTTTCTCTTTTAAAAAAAAAAAAAAAAAAAAAAATTGATCAAAATCAATAATTTGGACCCATTCGTATTAGCAATTTATTCGAACTAGAACTAATTATTAAAGCTTGAATTATACGGGTCTATTAGGCCCTATGTAATATCTAACTCAAAGATCCCTCAGAATCCGTACAGCCCCAGTCATCAGCAAACTTTCGTGGTTTCATATAAAAGAAAAACCCTGAGGTTTACACGCATAGAGCAGTTATAGTGCATATTACTTGGTGGTTACCTTACTCAAAATTCTTATATTGAAATTGTTGTAAAGCTTAATCGCATTAAGTCAAAAAGTGTGAGAGCAAGAAAACAAAGAGAAATTATAGGAAAAAAAATCGATACATATAAAGAAATTCACAGTTGTGAATATCAAATAACACAGGAATCGGAGGAAACGAACTCCATTAACATCAAGGAGGAACTCAGATCTTGTATTTTTAGTCACTTGTTCATTCAAGATTTCTCTCTAACTTAGATTGAAGAAAAGAGTGGCCACGTACTGAGCAGTTTAAATTTTAGCATAAATGAAAAGATCGCTTAATTAAGAAGCTATATTGAGAAATTTTTACATAAATTAGTTATTGGTGTATAATATATATATATATTTAAAAAAGATATGTTTTGAAAGTTAAAAGTAAAATTTTGTTACATTCTATATTCCAATGAGTTATGTTTTGACATCATTACCGAGTATTTATAGTCAATTCCTCAAAACAATTTATTTTAGGCTATGGATGGTATAGACTTAGAGGGAAACAAAGCACAAGGGAATGAAAAAAGAAGATATAGAAAACATGTAGGATTTAAACAAAATTATGTCTTCTTTTCTTTTTGTTTTTTTTTTCCTTTGGATAAATAAATTTGCTTTGTTATTGGAGGTAAAATTGAATTTTTTTTACCTCCTTTTGGTAAATAAATTTGCATTGTTATCGAAGGTAAAATAGAAGTACGAGAAGGTATTATACTTCAAGATTACTTTAATTTTGTAGTTTGCTTTTATGAAGCTAGTTTCGTAAATTTGCTCAACAACTTTTTTTTTTAAAAAAAAATAATTTTATTAATACAAAATAAGTACTATAATAATAAATTGAGTTACATAAAACATCTTACGACGAGAATTAGAAAATTAATTCATGTAATTAAAAAAAAAATTTCAAAAATCTCGGAAACTCGTCTTTGAGAAAAACTCTGTAAAGAATAGAAAGCTGAACAATTTTTATATTCAATTTTATCACCAATTCGTAGGAAGTAATATTTTGTGTGCCCTTTAAATTTCTCTTCCACCTTTTTTTCTCTTCTATCAAAGAACACAGTTTCTCATTTGAAATCTCACCAAGCATAGTGTTACCACAATGCTACTAGCCTGAAAAAGGAAGTGTTACTCACTAATGGTGTCAAAATGGCCTCCGTGTGCACAGATAACTAACTAAGCCAGAGGTTATATGACAAGAGATACGATAGGCGTAAAATAATAAGTACAACGAGCACGACTAACAATTATAAATAATTTATAAAAAAAACGTACACTTAAATCTTAATTATACCTTTTTAAAAAGTATAATTTTGAGTTGAGAAATTTAAAATTTAAAAAGAATAAACTACCGAAAAAATTAAAAATATATAAAGCTCGAAATATTGATTTAATATGTATATGGGGATGCTCAAAATTTTATAAGCTGAAGGAAGAGTTCAATTTAGACTTGGTTAGACATTATTTATATAAAGTTTATTTCAATTTATATTTTTACATAAATATATTTTAGTTTCATAAATAATTTCATTATAACATAAAAACTAACGATTTCATAATCACGGTTACTTAAAGGATTTATGGGCCAAATGGTCTCTGTATTATCCAATTGGAGATAATTTAGTCTTTATAGTTCTAATTTTGACAAATAAATTTTTGAATTTTCTGATTTGATATAATTTAGTCTTTAAATTTTTTAAATTGTAATTTATTATTAAATTTATAAGCAGCATACATGAGCAATGGTAGCATCTGAAAGATAAACTGAACAAAACATTTGAAGAGAAAGAAAAAAATGTATTATTTATATTTTGATTTTTAGACTTACAAATTTAGAGGAAAAAAAAAAAAAAGAATACGTGTTGTTCATATTTTTACTCAAAATTCACAAATTATCTCTCAAATACATTTTTAGATACTTTTATGTGTCTTTTTTGTCAAAATTTTAATTGTGATTTACAATTTAGATAGTCTAAGAACTAAATCCCTTCAAATTAGAAGTTCAAAGAATTAATTGCTAAAATTAAAATTTGAAAAATTAAATTAACTCAATTTCGATACTTTAGGACAAATGTTCACGAAAACAACATAATATAATATTGAAAGTGGACATAATTAGCATAAAACTAGCGCAATGGAGAAAACATACATAATTAGGCAACAAAAAAAAAATAATAACCAAACACGAAAATGACATTATAATATACATTAATACGGGTAAGAACACCTTGCAAACTGAGCAATAACATGACATAATTAATAATTCACGATTAGTAGTATTAATCGACTTAGGCGGTCATCAGTACTAATCGGCTTGTACTGCCATTAATACCATTATAATCTATGACTCACCCTTCAAGGTGTGGGTACCAGGTAAAGGAATGGCTTATAATCTATGACTCACCCTTCAAGGTGTAGTTACCAGGTAAAGGAATGGCAAATAAAATTCCTCGAAGAAATATCAAGACAATTGCATTTAAGACGTGTAATTCAATCAGTACCGTCTATTGTCTTGATCCTGACCAATGAACGGCCGTGGCTTGCTAGCAAAGCTCAATTATTATCCCTAGTTTCATCAGCTTTTTCCCATGATTTCTAATCAATGATAAACCAATGCCAGGTTAAACCTCGGTCGCTGAAATAGTCAACTTCCAACTAAAGACCTCTACTGAAACCGTGCATAAATTCGGGCCACGGTTCGGGATTTTGTGTGTAATGAATCCAATACCATTTGCAACTCATTTGATGATATACAGAATGGCTCATCAGATGCAACAAAAATCATGCTAGAGATATTAGAATGTTTTCCTTTTTAACGGAATGGTAACGGTACTAATTGTTCTTTTCATTGCTTTACTATTGGCACACAGATTCTACGATATTATTTGTATTTTAATAGTATACTTTAGAATCTATGTGTCACATAATACAACAAAATAATATAAAAAAGAGCATTCTTTGTACTCTTTTATTTTCTTTTTACACTATTTTTGTATAATAACTAAATAGCGATCATTGTAAAAAAAATATGATGAAGTATTGTATTTATATAATTTTTTATACAAAATAATATATTCATATTTCAAATTTTTGTAAATTTATACTTTCGTTTATAGATTTAATGATTTATACTAATTATTTTATGTTATTTTTAACAAATATTTTGTGTTAGTCATATTTTTTTATCCAGATTTCGTATTTAGTGAAAAATTTATTGATTAATTTATATATACAAGATATAAATTTACAAAAATTTGAAATATAAAAATATAATTTTGCACAAGTTAAAAGAAAAGATTAAATTTAATATATTTTTTGTAGTTATCTAAATAAATAAATGAGTAATTTTATTTTTCTTTTTTTTTTTTAAGACTTTGTTTATCTCAGGGCTATCAGGATGAACTAATGTGAATGAGTGTCCCAGAGCAAGAAAAAAAATGTGAATGCGTGTAAGCTTCGCTGCTTGAACACAACTTGTGCTAACCACACTAAGTTGCTACCGCGGTCAGGAGCGGAGGGAGCTTGGGCTAGTAGGGCTCAAGCCCCCTCATTTTTTTAATTTTATTAAAAAAAACGCTAAATTTTATGTATATTTGTGTTTTGTTCAATTTAAATTATATATGAAATCGTTCTCTTAAAAATAGACAAAATATTAAAAAAATCCCCATAAAATAAATAAAACCTAATTCTAGCCCCGTGATAGCGACTAGAGGTCAGACGGTAACAATTGAGAGGTTATCACTAAGCATTTTGAGTCACCGGAAGAAAGGTCAAATGGCAAGACAATGCCACGCCATACGACTCTTTGGCAATGGGAATTCGGATCATGGTGGCCCGGCGGGATCAGAAGAGATGGCAATGGTGCTGTTAAGTGGAATTGAAGAGGTATCCTCTAGCTCAAGATCAAGATTCAATTTATAGTCCAATGCCCAGTGAACATTTTACACTTGGCACGTATACAGGATATTTTGCTATTTCGATGAATTTCCCAAAATTCGGTCATTATGCTAAGTGCCTCAATACACTGGCATAAAAAACAAATAGATCCAAGTTATATTGGTAACAAAATTTATTTAGAATTCTTGTCCGAAGACAATAAAACAAATTTACAGTCGTTACATTTTTAATTTATTTTCATTAATTTGAAAGTTTAAAGTTTAATAACAATTATGTATAATATAATATAAAATAGTATCACCAGTACTGTAAGATCCGTTCTCAAATCATACACCACGTAGACGATTAAGTGGCAGAACAGGTCACAAACGAAACCCACTGTCTGACATGTGTCAAGAGTGACTAGCTAAAGATCACGCGGGTCGCACGTGATACCACATCAACCATTGGGCTGTCCGAAGTTAGGGCCGAGTCCATCCCAAACCCTGGATGGACTCGCGAAGCCCACTGTCTGACATGTGTCAAGAGTGACTAGCTAAAGATCACGCGGGTCGCACGTGATACCACATCGGCCATTGGGCTGTCCGAAGTTAGGGCCGAGTCCATCCCAGACCCTGGATGGACTCGGCCCAGTCTGATTCTTACCTCGACAGTTGGGAGAGTCGGAAGCCCCAAGGTTCTTCTAATAGAATACATTGGAAAGCAACTCACAGCTCCAGACCCAGACAGAGCATTTAATGCGATCCTGAGTAGGTGTGTGCAAGGGACAAGCCGTCCTGACAGAACAGTGATTTGTCCAAATCTCGCCCCTGACAGACTCGAACCATAGGAGACAGTAGAAACCAGGCTACAGCTGTACAGGGGAGATCACGGTAATCTCAACCCGTGATTTCTGGAAAAAATCTTTGAAAAAAAAAATACTCAGTCCTCAGATTGAGAACTAGGTGGTTCACAATTCATAAGCTCATGCGTCCCTAAAAAGAAAACATGTACGCATAAAAAAAACATTTAAAAGTTCATAAGCGAGAAAAATTTTATGAATTTCAAGAATAAATATTTGTCTTTAAGAGTCGGAAAATCTTTACATGCCACTCCGCCTCTCCGAGGCTGTATGAAATTAAAAGCTATTTGAGATAACAAAAACACGTGAATACATTACCGACGATCAGAGACACGTGAAGTTAGAGGAGGATACAACAAATACGGTCTGACGATTTAGAGCTTTCGATTCAAGTCCTCAAACGGGTTCTTAATAAATTAATAATCTTCTAGTCCCCTTGGCTAATAATACGCTAATTTCATTACAATAAAGAAAGAACCAACTTCTCACGTGTTAAAAGGCATCTTTATATCAGTCTAGTCCTACATATCCTGTTTCTCCCCTTCGGTTCCTTTTAAAATATATTTTTAAAGAGGAAAAAAAAAAAAAGATTTACAAATCGGCGTCGTTTAATAATCCATCCGATTAAAAACAAGGGTCGTTTTGTTTTCTCGTGCTATTGGGCCGGCATAGTTTCCGACCGCCAAGACAAATCGGAGAAATCGGACGAGTCAAAATAAACGTCGGAATATCCGAACAGCCCATCAAACGCCACGTACTCATCACTGTCGTTAAAGTTGTCTCCGGTACCCAACTCGAACGACCCATAACTCGGAATCTGGTGGTCATCGAAACCCCAGAACTCGCCGCCGATTCCAGAAGAATCGGACGAAACTCGGACCAACTCAGTCTCCTCCTTCAACGCTTCCTCGCTCGAATTCGAAGGCGGTAGACCAAGCTCATCGTCCGAGGCCTCTAAAAGGTAATCCAGATCCGGCTGAGACTCGCCGGAATCTGACGTCAGATCGACCACCATCACCGGCGCCGGAGCCAGCTCCGCCTGCAGCGGCGTAGGCAACGAGGTGGCGGAACAAGAAGCGGTGGATATCTCTTCCTCCAAGCTCTTCATAACCAAGTCGAGGTCCTGAGTCGACGGGTCCGGGTCCGAGTCGTCGAGGAAACCCAGTAAGTCTTCCCTGAGTCTCTTCACCTCGACCGAGTCGAGCTCCGAGTCGGCTGAGTCGTCTCGGACCCGCTTCTTTAACGAGGATTGGCTATCCATAAAAGCCAGACAAAAAGACGCGAAATTTACGAAACTGCCACGCGGAGGGATTCACGGAAATGCGAACGAATTGTGGATAAGTTGTAGTGCGGCAAAGCGGTGAGAGAGAATTGGTTTATATAAAGGGGACAAAGGAGAGAGAGAGAGAGAGGAGAAAATGCGAGTAATGATGGTGACACAGGCGCGTGGCGTGGGGGATCGAATACTGAGGCCATCACGGATGCGTTGCCCTTATTTTATTAAAAACTTTTCTTTTTAAATATTTTGTTTGCTTAATTTCGAGTCTGCTTTCCATTTATATTTTATTAATCAGTTTTAATTACGTCTTTCAAGTCCGGTTAGTCCTGGAGCCCACCATGCTTAGTCAATCACGGCCTTCCTCTGTTTCTTTCTTCTTTTTATTTTTTGGCTCAGCTCGGCTGACTGAAAAACATGGGGGATTATTGTTTGTGTGCTGGGAAAGGAGATTCTAGCCTTCTAGGTTGGTATGAGGGCGTTTTGTTAATTTAAATTTGGGTGGCTTAAAATAGATTAGATCAAATTAATCAACTAATTAATATTAATTTTATTAAGGTGGATTTGACGGGGGGAGAGGAGGTGAGGTGGACTTTTCTCACAAAGGGGAATTGGTAGAAGGGAAAGTCGGAAAGTTATGGGTAATTGATTGCGCATTTGTTTGGAACGTTATTGGGTGTCAAGGACCATGATGGCCACAGCACTGGGATAGAAAAGCAAAGACAGAGAAATTGAATTTATAATTTTTAATGCTCCAATTATTTAACTCTAATCACAAAAAGTAATACAACCTAATAAGTCATCTACTATACGAGCCATTCTTTTTGGATTTTTTGGTAAGAGATGTGTTAGCTGCTGTGCTGGCATCTAAAAAGTATAGGAAAATTTTGTATTTGCTTACCATATAATTTAAGAAGTTGAATTGGTAATTAACCTTTAGTTTTATTTGCTGGTAGGTAATTTTCCTTGGTTGTTGTCCAGCTAGGGCATTAACATCAATATTTAGAAATTAATTTAAAATACCTATGAGACATGCATGTTTTGTCATTTCTTTGGCCATCAAATTTTAAGGGAAATGAGTCAAATGTTTTTTAAGGGCCGTTCCTTTTTTAACCAATCATCCCGTTCAGAAGACGAATATATATTTAATCAATGGTGGGACTGGTTGGTCACCCCTTCCATCTTCAACACTTCTTTTTTTTTTTTTTTTAAATGGTTTGTTTTGAGAGTGCCACACCTATGTGTATAGGATATCGAGACAATTATATAAATTCATTCAAATACACCCGGTTTTTTTTGGGGATAAAGGATTAAGCAAAGCCAATTGAAAAGGAAAAACATATATATATAATATATATAACAAACTTTTATTTTTTCCCTTATTCGATAGGTTCAATATTTATATTTTTTTAGAATGATTATACGTGTAACAAGATGGTTATTAAAATTTTAATACTAATATAGGTGAAATATGAATTAATATTATTCAATTGTTGTATTAGAATTTATCAGAAATAAATTAATTATATTCACTAATTGAATGATGCTAATTCATATATCATATCTGGTATTAAAAATTTAATACAAATTTTAATATAACTAATATTATTTATTTTTTAATTAAATATTTATAATACAAAGACAATAAGAAGTTTGTGAAAAACTCTAAGATGGATGAGCAATGTTACTACATATAACACCTTTTAGAGTTTTCGTAAAATCGTAACCCATAACTATACCTAATCATCTAACTCCCAAAAAAAAAAATCACCACCCTCCTAATTTCTTTCAAATAAAGAGAACAAATTTAGACTAAGGGGAAAATTAGCTGTCAGATTAAAACGAAAAAAAAAATGTCAAAAGGCATAATTGGCGCCATGCACTACATAAATTCTTATTTAAATACAAAACAATAAACATGTCATAAAAAAATATTATCAAATAATATTGTTAAAGTTGTTAAACTCCACTTTACTCTTGAAAAAAAAAAAAAGTTGATATACTCCATGCATTACACGACTAACATCAGTCGCACGGACTAACGGCAAAAACACAGTAAAAAGATGGAAAAGGAAATTGATATGATTTTTATACCCAGAAATTCCATTTTAAAAATAAAAAACCTACAAAAATAAACAATAGTACAGTGCAACAAAGATATTATATATTTTTTTTCTTAAAAACAAAAGGAAATTTCCTAAAAACTAAAGGGTGTAAAAGCAGATGGGTTATCACGTGACTTTGAGGGGGACGAACTAAGGCATATATGAGACCCACTAGGCAATGGGCATTCTCGAGTCTCAAGTCTCAACCACCCAACGGTTCGTTGGAAAATATCTAACTTATCAACTATCAAGCTCAGTGGGCGACAACCACATCCACACGACAACCCTCCCTTCTTTCACACTCCCCCAAACAATCGAAATTCTCGTGGGACCCACCAACCCTCAGACAGACTCCGAGCCATCTCCAGCTGGCTAGCCGCCGCTCCAATCGGCTTATCCGGCACATGTTTCCAGAAGTGGCGACCATTTCAGATCTTTACTTAAGCCATTCGTTTCGACCTTCGAGTCCAGAGGCCAAAAGAGTTGAATCGCAGCCAGCCGCTGTTGTTGAGTCCACTTGTCAGACGTGTCACCCAGCTAGCCTGCTTCTTCAACTTTCCTTTCCTTGCACGTTTCCACGTGGCGCTTAGACTAAATATATGATGATGCAGTCCTCTCTTTGGCGCGCCAATATATCACATTTAATAATTTGTTTTTTATTTTTTCAAATAATGGGGGATCTAGAACGATTGACGTTTGTCCCCTGGTGGGGCCACGTGTCATTGCTTAGTGGCAGGATTTTCCAAAAGTAAAACAAGAAATATCACATGATCTTTGGGTACGTTATTTATGTCGTGGTTTCCACCCTTCACGAATCACGAGGGGCTTTGATTGGAGCAGGAGACAACTATCAAATGCGGGTGTCCTCACCATAACTAACTCTCTATTTTATTTTTTTATATTCCTTTTCTTTTCATCTTTGGAATTTGGCTATTTTGTAAAAGGGAAGACTTCCTTCGTCGGTTTAACAAGACCCAAATAAATAAATTTTAAAAGAAAAATGCAAACCTTAACATTTATTTTTTAAAATAAAATGAGAGTCAGTGGTATCCTCGTTCCCATTTTTACGAGACTCGTACTGAGATCATAGGTAAAATGACAAGACTTTGAGCATCCAATGGGAGTCTTATATTCACGACTCTAATTTAAATATGAGCATCCAATGGGAGTATTATAACTCATTCAAATGTTATATTTAACGTTTTTTTTTAGTATTATCCAAACAATATATCAATATATCTCTAACGGTATGTTGTACATTAAGAGTACTATAACTAATGCAAATGTTATATTTAACATATTTTTTAGTATTGTCCAAAAAATTCATCTCTAATAGTATGTTGTATTTGACATAATTTTTAGCGTATGTTAAATATAACAAAGGATATAGCATGTGTCTAAATTTACAATATTATCATTATAGAATGTATTTAAATTTACAATCTTGCCACAAATATATTTTTAAATTTACAATATTTACATTATAATATGGTTAAAATTTTACAATATCTCCATTATTTGAATTCACGATGTGGCCAAAGTTTAAATTTTTATTTTTATTTTTTTTCTTTATCTAAATTTTATTTATAATTTTATTTTCACTAAATTTCTATAAATTAGAACTTCTATGCACTATTTTGCTACTTACATATTCAGTGAAATAAATAACATTATTTGAACATTTTATCAACATAATGGAGATTTTAAGATTAAAAAATAGATTGCAAACTAAAAGATTTCATAGTAGAAAATACGCATTTTAGACATGGTCTAATATGGTCATTATCTACTATGTGCTCAATTTAATTTTAGCATGTCTGAATTTTTACAACATGGTTATTGTATTACAATGAAAATATGCATAAGCTTTACAATGTAGTATTTCTTTATTTAATATTTTTTTATTAAATTTCATTGGTAATATTATATTAAATTTTGCTCATTTAAATAGAAGATAAGTGTTCATTCGTTAAAAATAAAATAAACTGAAAAAAAAATATGAGTTATTGTATTGGTAAATAAAGTAAGTGGAGCTCTTATCATTAATAATTAGACGATATAATAATAAGAATTAATAGCAGAAAAGAGAAGAATTGTAAATAAAAATAGTGTTCAAATATAAAATGACATTTTTTTTTAAACATGCGTGCGTTAGAGCAAATCTTAAAAAAAAATGTGCTAAATAGAGCTAGTTATTTCAAATATAACATTAGCATACCACTCTTTAGCATTTTGCATTAGAGATTGTCTAAAGGTGAAAAAATGAATGTAGTATGCCAAAATTACAATGGACTTATCACTTATGGCTGGTACAATCAAAATTAAAAAAAGATTTCAAATTAGAAAAATCATATAGCAAATAAGAGATTTGAAGATCTGTTAAAGGAATACATATATATAAGCCGGATTATTTTTTTTAATGAAAATGTTTTCTTCAAGCTAGAGTCCTGAGATCTTGGTGCATGTTTGATGTCTTATAGAATTTTTTATTTCCAATTGGGAAGGAAAAGACGAAGAGGAAGAGAGAAGAGAGAAGTTCTCAGTGAGATAACGAACAAATTTACATGTTTGAGAAATCAACACACCTCCTAAAAATTGGATGCCTACTATAGTTGAGTGCAATTAAGCTTTTTGTTGAAGTCCCTAAAAATCTGAAACTTCAATCTTTGACACATATTTTATTATCACGGCAGAAGGAAAGGGGGGCGAGTGAAGGCCAATTTTTTTTTTTTTCCCCTTTTCAGTTTTATATATGAAATAAAAATTCTCTCTACTCTGCCCTCACTATTTTTGTTTTACAGTTATGTTCTCACTATTAATTTACATTTAAACTTTACCAAAAACTGATCACTTATTCAATTTTTAAATATAATCTGAATTTTCCTTTCGTCATAGGAATAGAAAAATAAAGATAACTCTTTTATGAAAATAAGAAATTAAAGGGGAAAAAAATCAGATTTTTAGAGAATTTTTTCATAATATATTCTATGGTGAGTGAAGACCAATTTCTTTTTCCTTTTTAATTTTATATATGAACTAAAAAAATTTCTCTTTACTTTGCCCCCACTAATATATTTTTGTAATTATGTCCTCACTATTAATTTATATTTAAACTTTACCAAAAACTGATCACTTATTCAATTTTTAAATATAATCTGAATTTTCCTTTTGTCATAGGAATAGAAAAATAAAGATAACTCTTTTATGAAAATAAGAAATTAAAGGGGAAAAAATCAGATTTTTAGAGAATTTTTTCATAATATATTCTATGGTGAGTGAAGGCCAATTTTTTTTTTCCTTTTTAATTTTATATATGAACTAAAAAAATCTCTCTTTACTTTGCCTCCACTAATATATTTTTGTAATTATGTCCTCACTATTAATTTATATTTAAACTTTACCAAAAACTGATCACTTATTCAATTTTTAAATATAATCTAAATTTTCCGTTCGTCATGGGAATAGAAAAATAAAGACAACTCTTTTATGAAAATAAGAAATTAAAGGGGGGAAAAATCAGATTTTTAGAGAATTTTTTCATAATATATTCTATAATGTATTTTATTTTCATTAGGTTCAATACTATTATAAAATTTTAGGTACTTTCTATTTCGTATTTTGAAAATTGTCTTACACAATTAAGTCCTATATCCACCACGGCTAATTATAATTGAAAATTACAGTTTTTTGAAAAACAACCATAAACAAATTTATCTTTGTTTCCTTCTCTCAAATTTCTGAAATAACAATCATAAATCTATTTTTTTTTATTTTGCCTGAAATTTTTATGTTTATACAGATGGGTATTGAGAGGAAGAAATGCTTTTACAGTCCTTTTTTGGTTATTTAAAAGAGGTAAAGAAGGAAAATAGCTTTAGCGCGTGACTTTGATCCAATGCCCAACCCCAATGTCTTCTCCTTTCTTTTTTTTCTTTTTTTTTTTTTCGTTTTTCTTATTTTCTTTTTTTACATGGCTTGACTGTGACCCAGGGTAGAAGATGATCAACTAGCTACAATCTTGTGTATGGGTAGCCTATTTAACTTTTTAAATTTCTGGCCCAATTCAAAAAATAACCAATAATATATAGACGCATTTGTTTACCGCATTAATAAACCCAAAATTACATACTGCTTTATAGAAGTCTCCATAGGTAGAAATGATGATTGCACTTCTATATTTTCATCTAAACTTCTAGCGAAAAAAAAAAAAAAAAGTCATGTGAACTTCATATTTTTATTAATTGTATTCTCCCGAACTACAAATGTGTTTTTTAGTATTGCTCAAATAATAACAAAAAAGGGGTTATTATCACTTTAGGCGTCTGAATTATAAGATCCGTCTAAATTTAACTTCAAAACTTATGAGATATGTCAAACCAGAACTATATTTTAGCATAATTTTTTTTCCAGAAGTTTTAACTGAATTTAATCTGAACTTTTAAATATCTCATTCCAGCATTGAATTATATCTTCTTTTTTCTTCTTTTTTTTTTAAAAAAAAAATTGTTTAGGAATGGGGAAAACCACCAACGAACCTCGAAAATTAGCCAAATCATGCTAAATACGTAGTTTGATATGGTTAATAAAAGTCTTCAAAACACGAGATGCGGTTGAGTTCATGTTTTGGAGAAATTTTTATGTGCTTTAATTCCGTGACAATATACCTTGAATTATTTTGAAATATACATATATATCTTTCAATCACGTTACTTCTGATTTAAAAGTTTTACATTTTGTAGTATGCATTTTTTAAAATAAGATGTAAAATCCTTTTTAAGTGTTGATAAAAAAAAGTTTAGTAGTAATCACATCCAAATTTTTATTGTCCGAGATTGTCATGCCCAATTCTAAGTCGTCAAAGCTTATTTTCAACATATATTGTCGAAACTGCGGAAACGAAACCACACTACATTGCAAAACTATGTGTTGGTTTGGTTTCTTCAATTATTTCAAGTATTGTGTTTTGGGATACAGATAAAATGCATACGTAGTTTGGCACACAAAATGAGATGAAACAGTGAAATCACATCACAAACACCCTTATTTTTGCTCCTATCCATAAAAGTTACGGTTCAAAAGTTAGACAACAAACATAATTCAAGGATCAAAATTGGAATAAAAAAACATAAGTCCAAGTAATAAAATAAATATTTGAAAATACCCAAAAAAAGTATAATTTAAGACATTATATTATCGTATTTTAAAACTAAAAGCCACATTGAAAGCATTAGTAACTCTCTTTTTTCCACTCTCTTTCAAACTAATCGACAACTAGACTCAGATAATGACTTGTCATCTTAGTAGAGAAAAATGTTAAAAGAGCGTTTGTGTATCACACACTAATAAAAATATTCATTATGAATCATATTTTAAATATTAGTGATTGGAAGAAAAAAATATTAAATAATAAATATTTATTACTATTATTATTATATTTTCTAATTACTCACATCATGGTAACTGTTAGATTGATCAAATAACTAAAAATAATCTCTATAGACAGATAAGAAAGAAAAAGATCTACTAAATTTTGGCTCATCAAACAATACATCGTAATAGTATGAAAAAGTAGAAAAATATTAAAGAGCAAATACGGTGTCTAACACCACACCAGCTTACAGATATAGCACCCACAATCTATATATATGAATTTTGTAGTAATCCTATACTAATATTAGTGCGTGATATAGACGAGGATTAAAATGTCGATGTCGAGGTTTGATTTTACAAATAATGTCGATATCAAAGATATTTTGAAAAAATATCAAAGTTTGTCTTAAAACTCAAAATTTTTTAAAGAACTTCTAGAAAATATTAAAATAAGTGATATTGTATAATTTATACTAATTTTTATTTTAAAATATTACTATTTATAATATATAAGATAATAAAATATACATATATAGAAGAAATCGATCGAATTTCATTTCATAATTATAGAGGCTAGTACAAATTTTTTGAAGCTCATAATGGTAAAATTTCTTTCAAATGTCACAAGACCTTGTAGAGATTTCAAAATGTAGAAAGCTTTGCAAGAATTCCAATAATTACAAGTAGTGCAAATATTCTCATTAAATACAAGTAGTTCTAAGATTTTGCCGACGTATTGTAGAGAGAAAACTATAATTTCTTTATATTGTTTAAAACTATTTTTTATTAAAAAAAAAAAAAGAAGACTTGTAAAAAAATTACCAATATTCTGGTCGACATTTCAAAATATCTCAATATTAATTTATTTTTTTACCCATATCGAATTGTCAATATTTTATAAATATTTCATAAATACACATAAAAATATATCTTTTCACCTAATATTAAAGTCAATATTTTAAAATACAAAAATTATGATGATAATTGTTGGAGCAGTTTCTCACTAGTCGTCCACGTGTCTCGAACCGCTGATGCTGTATTCTCCAACTGTCTACGTGTTCTTGCTATCCCAAAGTACTCTGAACTCCAAGCAAGATCGGAGAGGCGGGGGTGGCTACCTGCAAAGACTCTCCGATGCTTAAGTCAGTGGTTTTTCTTTGATACAGGTTAGCAAGGCAATATTTTAGTATGAATATATATCTGTTTCTTGTTCACAGACTTTTCTATATATTTCTATTTGTAGGCGTAATTCTCCTCTTGGGAACGCATGGCTCTTATATAAATAGTCCCCAGATTGTCAACCATAGCGATCCCAATCTCAGGACTGAGTACCTTTCTCCTCGAAGTCTTTTTCAGAAGTCACG
>JXTB01000402.1:201005-236995 GCA_002914805.1 Parasponia andersonii
AGTGCGAGCATTTTTTAGGTCTGCTGGCAAGATTTTGTTTGCACAGTAGTTTACTCTTCGCACGTTTTCTCAGGTCATCGACGAGCGACGTGAGTCCCAGAGTGCGAGCATTTTTGAGGTCTACCGGCAAGTTTTTATTTGCACAGTAGTTTACTCTTCACATGTTTTCTCGGGTCGTCGATGAGCGACGTGGGTCCCAGAGTGCGAGCATTTTTGAGGTCTGCTAGCAAGTTTTTGTTTGCACAGCAGTTTACTTTTCGCACATTTTCTCGAGTCGTCGACGAGCAATGTGAGTCCCAGAGTGCGAGCATTTTTGAGGTCTGCTAGCAAGTTTTTGTTTGCACAGCAGTTTACTCTTCGCACGTTTTCTCGGGTCGTCGACGAGCGACATGAGTCTCAGAGTACGAGCATTTTTGAGGTCTGCTAGCAAGTTTTTGCTTGCACAACAGTTTACTCTTCGCACGTTTTCTCGGGCCATCGACGAGCGACGTGAGTCCCAGAGTGCGAGCATTTTATTGCGCGAATAGTGCGTATGGTCCGTAACTATGGATGGCCCTATCCGGTGGCAGTCCGGTAGTATTTTTAGCTTGCACAAACAAAATGTTAGGTCTGCTACTGTGGACAGACCCTCTTCCGTAGTAGCCTGGTATCTTTCGTCCGTACAACTGAACCGTCGGGTCTGCCAGTGAAGGTAGCCCCTTTTCCAGGAAGACCTTAACCTGTTCCAGAATTAAGTTCTATAATAACACGAACACTCATATGGGTCTTATGCGTAAAAAGTGCATGGGGTTTATCGTTGTGGGCAGACCCCTTTTCCATAGTAGCCCCAAAGATAAATCTATGCGGAAAAGAGAACTTAACCTGTTTAAGATTTATTCTTCAACAAAATAAGCATTCGCATGGTCTTACATTATATGTATGTGCCTTACACGTGATACTTTTTCAAGTGCTGAGTATTCCATGTGTTCGGCATATTTTTCCCCATTCTGAGCTCCTTCAGGATATATGCGCCATTATCGAGCGCTTTTACTACCTCATATGGTCCGATCCAATTGGAGTCCAATTTCGAGGAATTCCCTGTTCTGGCTTTCAGGACCTAATCCCCGGTGTTAAATCGTCAGGCACTAACCTTTTTTCGCGTAGTAGGACCTAGCCTGCTGGTGGTATAAAGCCAGGTGGACCAAAGCCATATTTCTCGTTTCTTCTAGGAGGTCTGTGTTGCGGCTTAACTGGCGCTCGTTTAGGAGAGCATCTTTTACTACTTCGGAGCGGAGGGTAGGGAGGTCGATCTCGGTCGGGATCACAGCTTCTGATCTGTAGACCATGGTGAACGACGTTCTCCCAGTAGACCTCCGCTCTGTGGTTCGATCGGCCCACACAACGGCCGGCAGTTCTTCTAACCACTTACCTTTAGACTCCTGCAAGTTCTTTTTGATGTTGCTGAATATGGTTTTATTCGTCACCTCTGCTTGACCGTTCCTCTGAGGGTAGTTCACGGAAGAGAAACTGAGCCTTATATCATACAGTTCGCGCAACTCCTTAAGCTTAGCATTTTGGAATTGTGTGCCATGGTCGGCGTGTATCTCTTTCGAGATCCCAAATCGGCAGATTATGTTTTTCCAGATGAAGTTAATCATGTCTGCCTTATTAACTGTCGTGTAGGCTTCGGCCTCTACCCACTTGGTGAAATAGATCGTGGCCAGTAAGACGTATCTTTTTCCTCCTGGACTTCTGGGGAGCTCTCCGACGATATCCAGACCCCACTTGGCAAACGACTAAGGAGTTATGTTCGAATGAAGAGTCTCTGCGGGCTGACGTTTTATCGGGGTAAACCTCTGGCATTTATCACATTTTTTTTCAAATTCGGCTGCCTCCGCCATCATGTATGGCCAAAAGTATCCGGCCGTTAGAGCCTTGTGGGCGAGGCTGCGCCCACCAGAGTGGTTGCCACATACTCCCTCGTGGATTTCCTCTATCAGTTTTTGCGCTTCGATAGGGCCTATGCAGCGTAGCATCGGACCTATTGTCGATCTCCTGTATAACTGTTCACCAATCATCGAGTACCTGGCGGCCTTTAACCTGACTAACCTCACTTCCCGAGGGTCTGCGGGCAGGTTCCCCAACGTCAAATACTGTGTGATAGGCTTCATCCACCCTTCGTCAGCATCGCCGGTTGCAAACACATGGTGCACAAGGGTCTGCGGGGGTCTTCCATGCTCTCGCCTTCTAAGAGGACTTCTATGCTTTCAGTGGTGCCCCCGATTGATGCACTCTTAGCTAGCCTGTCAGTCCTCTGGTTCATCTCCCTGGGGATCGGTTCGATATTGAAAATACCAAAACGAGCCTTTGCCCCAATCACCTTGGAGAAGTACCTGTGCAACCTTGGTTCTTTTACTTCGAAGTCTCCCCTGACCTGACCCGCGATCAATTGCGAGTCGGTCTTCACGGCGATGCTCTCTACTCCGAAGTATAGTGCCAACTCAAGGCCTTATAACAGTGCCTCGTACTCCGCCTCGTTGTTAGTCGCCTGGTAGCCGAGCCTCAATGCTTTCTCAACTCTAAGACCCGTTGGGGTCTACAAAACTATTCCGATACCCGACCCTGCGGCATTCGTGGATCCGTCCGTGTAGAGCGTCCAGGCTGAAGGGGGGTGGAGTTGAGACATCTGATTCGGGTCGTGCCGCTCGCCAAAGGACTCGATTTCCACCAGAAAATCCGCCATGACCTGTCCTTTTTTTGCCATTCGAGGCTGATATTCGATATCATATATCCCCAGCTCGATGGCCCATTTGGTCAGTCGTCCCGACAGGTCTGGTTTGGCCAAGATTTGACGGATGGGGAAATCTGTATACACAGTGACCGAGTGCGCCTCAAAATACTGCTGGAGTTTCTTTTTAGCATTGACTAGAGCGATGACCAGATTTTCTGCCACACTATATCGGATTTCGGCATCTAGGAGCATGTGGCTTATATAAAACACCGGTTTCTGTTTACCGTCTTCCTCGATGAATAGTACGATGCTGACCGCTACTTCAAACACCGCTAAATAGGTGTACAAACGATCCCCCTCTGTCGGGGAAGCCAGGATAGGTGGGTGACTCATATACAGCTTGAGGTCTGCCAGTGCCCTGTCCTGTTCTTCCCCCCAGATGGCAGTAGAGCTTTTCTTCAAGCATTGGAAGAAAGACTTGCATCGATCAGACATCTTGGATACGAATCGGCTGAGAGCGGCTACCTTCCCAGCCATGCATTGGACCTCTCGAATGGATGAGGGTCTCTGCACATTCGCGATCAAGATCACCTGGGTCGGGTTTGCCTCAATACCCCTCCGGCTTACGATATGCCCCAAGAATTGCCCAGAGGATACCCCAAACGCACACTTCTTGGGATTTGTCCAGGTGCCTCAGATGGTCTGAATCCTCCCTACTCTTCACGACCATATCGTTGATGTAGACCTCCATAGTCTTTCTTAGTAGCCTGGCGAACATTTTATTCATGAACCTTTGGTAGGTTACCCCCGCATTCTTCAGGTCAAATGGCATACACCTGTAGTAGTACAGACCTCATTCTGTGATGAAAGCCATGTGAATCTGGTCTTTCGCGTACAGGGGGATCTGGTTGTATCCGGAATAGGCATCCAGAAAGCTCATTTTGTTGAATCCCGCCGTCACGTCTACCATTTGGTCGATTCTTGCAAGGGGAAACTATCCTTCGGGCAGGCCTTATTCAGGTTGGTGAAGTCTATACAAATACAGTCATCGCCGTTTTTCTTTTTCACCACTACCGGGTTGGAAACCCGTCGCGGGTATACGCATTCCCTGATCAGACCACTCTCTAGCAACTTTTCTACCTCTTTGTTGATCGCCCTGTTTTTCTCTGGTGCGAACCTTCGGGGTTTCTGCCTGACTGACGGGAAATGGGGGTCTATGTTCAGGCAGTGGCAGGAGTGTTTGGGGTCTATCCCAGGCATATCATCGTGAGACCACGTGAAGACGTACTCATTCCGCTTCAGGAATTCCAGCATCTCGTTCTTTTGCTCCTCGGATAACAAGGCCCCAATCAAAACCACCTTCGCCGGCTCTGCCTCTTTCAAAGGGACCGCTACCAGCTCCTCGATCATGGATTCCGGACCATCAGACTCTTCTTCGATTCGCTTCATGTACGCTGACAGACGGTCCTTTGATTGCTATCCATCCCTGGTTGTAGCACTTGCACTCACGTCGGCTCCCCTCAGGGCGGCTGAAAAGCATTTCTTTACGAAGGTCTGGTCTCCCTTGATATCAATTTTGTATGTACCATCCTTTGACTGACATCTCAAGACCTGGTGGAGAGTGGACGCGACTCCATGCATGGTGAGGATCCATCCCCTTCCCATGATGATGTTGAAGGAGGACTGGCAGTCAATGACGACGAAGTCCACGCCCAAGCACCTCTCAGCTGTGCAGACATTAAGGGTCACGATGCCTAAAGGGCAGACCCTCGTGCTGTCAAAGCGAACAGTGGTTGACAGGTCAGCCTGAGTGCGCTTCTATCCAAACCTATGTTCTCGAATGTGCTGAGGAATAGGATATTGACACTGCTTCCACCATCGACCAAGACCCTTCCAACCAATGCGGAGCAGATCTGCAATTTAATCACCAAGGGATCATCGTGAGGATGGCGCACCGTGGTTAGATCTTGCTGGGTGAAAACGATGGGGGCGGCGGATGTGCAGATTTCTCCTGACATCAAGTGGTTGACGGAGTGGCCCATCCCCCTCAAGCGCTTCGCCCTACCCTCGGCTCTTTTGAGGCATCTTTCTTTTTCCTCTTGATCGTGGGTCGGCTCGGGCTTGCCCACAATGGTCGGCACTATCCTCAGGGTCTGCTCTCCTGACCCAGAGGCTTGGGCCTGCTTCCTTTTCTCAGTCCTGGCGATGTCTTGCAGCGGCTGGGCTCCGTCAGTTTTCACGTACTGCTTCAACCTGCCAGCATGGATCGCCAACATGACCTCAGCATAAAGGTTACGGCAGCGGACGGTATCATGCCCGAAGTCTTTGTGGAACTGGCAGTACCTGTTCCTGTTCTTCATATGTTCAAGGACGCCAGATTTGGATGGGTCTTTGAAAATGCCCCTGTCCTTGGTTTAGAGGTAGATCACGTCGATCGGTGTGTTGAGCTCATACTTGGGCAGAGGGTCACGGGTCGTCTTCCTCATCTTGCCTCCCTCCAGACCGTCTCGGACGGGGACTTCCTGCTTCGGAGCCGGCCCCTGGCCCGGTAAGGGCCTCTTCACCCTTTGCGGGGCCAGGGGTTGTACTGGCATTGTTATTATTGCGGCAGAGGTCTTGGGCGCCTTCTAGTGGCTTTCCAGCACCCTGAATACCCCTTCCGACTTTGCCTGGACGTCCGCCATATCGTACGGAAGATTTAGAAGGAGGTGGTCTGATAGCATTGATCCTGGCTACAGGCTCCGAACGAACGAGCCTGTGGCTTGGACCGAGTCGGTGTTATGAACCAGTGACATTACCTCGAGGAAACACGAGAGGTACTCCCGCGGGGATTCGTCTGCGGCCTGCTCCAAACGATCTAGGTCTCGCATGGTTTTTTGTTATCTTCGGACACCTGCATACTGTTTCAAGAAAAGTTTACAGAAGTCTTCGAACCCGTTTATGGACTTTTCCGGGAGCTGCCTGAACCATAGCAGAGCTGGTCCCGCAAGGGTCATAGAGAAGACTTTGTAGGTCATGGCCTTGTCCCTGGTCTCCAAGACCATCTTCTGCTAGAAGTGGTATATGTGGTCGAGGGAGTCAGTTTTCCCCTCGAACGGCCTGAAGGTCGGGGTCGTGAAATCCCTCGGTCTGGGTTCCATCTAAATCCAGTCAGCGAAGGCCGTCCGGTTGATGCCTCGCATAGTTTGTTCTGTCAGATCATCAGGGGTCTGGCTATGATGGTTGCCGAGTCTCTTACCCAACTCTGCCATCATCTCTTGCTTCCAGTCGGGGGGTGTATCCCCAGGGCTTTCATGGTGTCTTTCGCCCGTTGCTCCCCTAGTTTGGAAGGGTCTCGACTGGCTTTGCCGTGCCTTCTGCATCCGTGACCCGGATGGGGCGGGAGCTTCTCCCCGTGGTTGGCTTCTGAACTCTTGTTGGACTTCTTCGTCGAAATCTTCCTTTCGCTGAGTCCTATCTTCACTCGCCAGCAACCCTTCGAGACGAGCATTATCTCTGCGTACCTCTGCGACCTCGTCCCTTAAATCCAGGACGGCCTCGTGGGCCATCTCTGCCTTCCTATTTGCTTCCGTCAGAGCGGCAAGCATCTGATCCAGCTTCTGCTCCAGATCTGGTCGTGCTTCTCTGGAGTTCCCTTCGGCGTCGGGACGTGTGCTCCTAGTTGTCATTCTTGAGGGTGCCATCAGATATTGTATGGCTTTTTTTTTGTTCGGGGAGAGCGCGGTCGTGAGTCTCTTACTCTTTTTCCCACGCTCAACCTGTTTCCCACAGACGGTGCCAAACTGTTGGAGCAGTTTCTCACCAGTCGTCCACGTGTCTCGAACCGCTGATGCTGTATTCTCCAACTGTCCACGTGTTCAAACTGTACCAAAGTACTCTGAACTCCAAGCAAGATCGGAGAGGCGGGGGTGGCTACCTGCAAAGACTCTCCGATGCTTAAGTCAGTGGTTTTTCTTTGATACAGGTTAGCAAGGAAATATTAGTATGAATATATATCTGTTTCTTGTTCACAGACTTTTCTATATATTTCTGCTTGTAAGCGTACATTCCCCTCTTGAGAACGCATGGCTCTTATATAAATAGTCCCCAGATTGTCAACCATAGCGATCCCAATCTTAGGACTGAGTACCTTTCTCCTCGAAGTCTTTTTCAGAAGTCACGGGCCGAGATTTCTGTGATCTCCTCTATATCGCCGGAACCTGATTTCCGCCGCTTCCTATGGCTTGAATCTGTCAGGAGTGAGATTTGGGTAAATCGCTGTCCTGTCAAGACGGTTTGCCCCTTGCGCACGCCTACCCAGGATTGCATTAAATGTGCTATCTGGGTCTGGAAGCGTGAGTTGTTTTCTATTGTATTCAGATAGAAGACCTTTGGGGCTTCCGACCCTCCCAATTGTTGAGGTGAGGGCCATTGTATTCAGGTGGAAGACCCTCGGGGGTTCCGACCCCCCATCGTCAAGGTAAGGGTCAGACTGGGCCGGGCCTGTCCAGGATCCGTGGCGGGCCCGGCCCTAACTTTGGGAAGCCCAATAACCGATTTAGTATCACGTGCGAGCCGCGTGACTTTTAGCTAATCGTTCTTGACAACTGTCGGATGGTGGGCCTCGTTTATGATCTGTTCTGCTATTTAATCGCCCACGTGGTATATAATTTGGGAAATAATGCTAATAAATGTGGCAAAATTTTAATATGTTCATAAACATCCCATAATATATCTTAAAAAAAGAAGTGAGCAACACCGGTAGTATTACTAGGACTCCTCGTTATTGAATGGGGTATAAAAGTGAAAATACACCAAAATAGATTAAAATACTATAATTACTATGTGGATATGAGATGGTCTTAGGTCGAACTTTGACAACAGTGTGTGCCGTACACGTATTCGTGACAATCATCCACGTGTCGAAGCCAGCCTCATCGATTCGAGCTTAGGATTTAGATCTGATTTGGATCTACGGATGATTCCAATTTCCCGAGGTACAGTGGTTGATATTTCCCCGGGTGTGAATGTGATTGGTCGAGATGATGGCTTAATTAGCTGTTACGCGTTAAGCTATTGCTAGCAGCTTCGTATCTGAACCATGGCCGCGCGTGGCTCCAAAAGAATCAATATTCGCAATCACGCAGCTTGGCCTTTTCTTTTTTCTATTCCTAGTTTATTTTATTTTGCTGCTATTTTATATTTTGTCAAAATTGAACTAATTTTAAGCTAACAATCAACAATGTGAGCTTACGAACTCCAGCGCAAAAAAAAAAAAAAAACAAAAACAAAACAGGAAAGTGAGTATTATTATTATTATTATTTTGCTTGAAAAAGAGGGAGTATCATTTGTTTATGATTTTTGTCCTTTAACAACAGCCGTTCACCAAAGAATTTTGGAATAGAATTATATAGAAGCAAAGTTATATAATTTTGTATTCTCATTTTTTATTTAGTCACCCACACGGCATTATATAATAGTGCAAACATTTTCAATACCTCTTCTTTCTTTAATATGAAACTTATTTTCTATTCAACTTGATTGGGATAGTCATCAATTATGACCAGAAGCAAAATCTTTCTTTATTTTATATTAATTAAGTAAGAAGGAATGGAATATAAATGTCCTTTTTTCCCATTATTTTACGTACCTGGTATAGAAAACAAAGCACAAACAATAAATTGTTATGATTCTTTTTTCTAATAAAAGCTAATGTTTCTTTTTTGAAAATAGGGGGGAAAAAAAGATGAGCCCGTTTTATTTCTTTGTAATGAGCAAAAAGTCTTGAGGTGGAACCACCTTCCAAAAAAAGAAAAAAAAAAAAGAAGATAGAAAGAAGTCCTGAGGTGAGTTGAATATAGAAGTGGTCGCCATGTGGTTTTTACGATAAAATTTACCAAATTGCAGTTTCAGTCAAAAGATAATTCTTAACCGTGCGTCCGCACTGTTGGACCACAAAACAAGCGGTGACGCAATGAAAACATAGAACTTATTAATAAGTGTGCTTCTTCAATAGGTAGTGTGCTTTTTTTACTTATAAATGCTTACTCTAATTTGTGAGATTAACTTTCTATCTGATTAGCTATAATAATATTAGTAATTTTACAAAAAAATTAATATAATTATTATTTATATAAATAGAAAAAATTATTTATGATTTAAAAGATTAGTAATACCTTGTTTGTAATTCGATGAGTTTGGACAATTTTTTTTCTTCAATCATTTTTGTTATTTTTTTAAATTTTAATTCCATAGTTAATTTTTTTTGTACTTTTATTCTCATTCATATTTTTCATTTTACCAATTATATATAAGTACATTTTAGTTTCTTTATAACCAATTATAAATATATATATAGAGGCTGCGAATCTATGTATAAGTATTTTTTTAGCTATTATATCATTACCTAACAGTGATCTAACTATTATAATAATGTGTATAAAAAGTATATCATTAATATTATTTCTTTCTCTTATTTTTTATTATAAAAATATGCATGAAGAATTTTAATTAGTTAAAATAATACATATATATAAATAAAAATAGTGCCCATAAAAATATATCTATATACTTATTTATATCTAGTATAAGTAAAAATAAAAAATAGTACCCATATAAATATATGCATATACTTATATCTAACCTACATCGACAATAAATATATTTTGTAAGAATGTATGCTAAATATCCTATTAAAATGGATGCTAGATCTTATCTAAATATGCTATATATGATATATAAAAAAATTTATATAAATTAATGTATATACAGTGGGGTGTTATTAGCGTTGTTTGACAAAGTTTCATATTGCATATTGCACTGTGATGGTAGAGAACAATTAAAATTGCAATGCATTGCAGTGAAATTTTGGTTGAACGGGATTAAGTGAAAGATTTGTGAAACACCCTAAGTGATTAGAAAGAACATGCGACAGCAAAAGAGGAGCACGAAAATAATGATTTCAAAAAGATCATACTTAACTTAGAACATCTTAGGTGATTACAAAGAATAGGCGACAGCAAAAGAAAGCACGAAAATAATGATTTCAGAAAGATCATACTTAACTTTTTCTTCTTTTCTTATTTCACTAGTATTATTATTAGTATTAATATGAAGAAGGCTTAATGCTAAGTTGGAGAAAAGGGAATATCCAACCAAGTGTCGTATGGCTCTTTGGACAAACATTAGCGGAAAATTGGAGCACATTGCACGCTAAAATGGTTTATTTAATTTTTTAATATAATGGATCTAAATGATGTTCAGGTCGATGTTATTATGAACAAATGTATTTGTTATTAAACAACGCGAGAGATAATTAATTAGTTAAATTTATATACATTAATAGGTTTTTAATATCACCTCCTAAAACTCTTCATTCAACGCCCTCGATCTCATCTTTTTATTTTTGGCTTTTGCTACGGTGTTTTTTTTTTTTTTTGGCCATCTCCTTTCATCAATCGCCCTCTTTAATATCTTAATCTGATATAAAATGAGATTCCTTTGTGGGCAATATAGTCAACAAATTAAATTAGTTTTAGTTACTTATTAAGGTTTAATAGAGTATTATTAATGTCCGTCAAAAACAAAATATTATTATTGGATCGGTTACCCGATCGCCAATCACATATTCTTTATTTTAATTAGACGGCGTCACGGCATTTTCTATAAAGTTTGACCTGCGACCTAATATATTTTTATTTTTTAGTTTTAGGTACCTTTTTTTTCCTTGCTAAGGGGCTTTCTTTCCTCTTCTTTTTTTATTTTTTATTTTTTATTTTTACTTTATATTTGTAAATACCAAAAAATCAGGATAATATAAAATATAATTAGTCATTTGTGTGAATTTTGCCCCTCATTTTTTAATTTATACTCAATTTTCCCCCAGTGGCAATATAGTTCTCTTTTACCTCTCTTGCCTCATAAATGGCAATAAGTTCCTATTTTGGCCCCCAATACTAACATCCTTAAAAAACCATCAATAATTAAAGGTTAAATAGTATTTTTCGCCTTTTAAATAGTTAAATAAATTTCATTATTAGTTTTTTTTCAGCATTTACAAATTGCTATTTTTTATGGTAAAATAATTGAAAGAGAGGTAAAATAACATATTTTACAAGGTTAAACTAAAATAATTCAAAACAAAAACAAAAAATAGAAAAAAAGCATGAAATAGTAGTTTTTATTTTTATTCATTGGTGCGGTGTCATAAAATATTTTCAGTAGTATATTTCTAAAAAGTGCATAATTACATGTCCAAAACGAGCACACAGATTAAATTATAAGTTAGAAAACAACAAAAATTATTTAAGCTTTCCAATTATTAATCGTCTTCTAACAATAAAAGACTATTTAGACCTCACCTTTATACACATTCTACTAATTTTAAAAAGGAAAAGAGGAACCATTTTCTTATTCAAGAACAACTGAGTACAAAGTTAAAAATGAGAAGCAAAAGAGGAATGATTTTGTTGCTCAGGGGTAATTAGATACAAAATCAAATATTTACAAAGGAAAAGATGAATTATTTTGTCATTAGGAAATAATTAAGTACAAAATAAAAAAAAATAGTGTGAATTCGTTAAAAAAGTAAATATAAAAAAATAAAATGACTAATTGTTCTAACATATTATTTTTTTAATGAAAAAAGATCGAATACTTGCTAATCATGAAAGGACTCCATGATGGACACAAAACTCGGTGGCTTTGATAAATGATACAAGGACCATAGAAAAAGTATAAACATGGAATAAGTTAAGGTCGAAGCGGGCAATGATTAATTGGAAGGAGATTTTTTCTTTTTGAGCGAGTATTTTTCTTTTTCTTTTGCTTTTTATTTATTTGTTTATTTTCCCCAAAGTGGACCTCAGATACAGCTGCCTGAACAAGGAATGGACTATAGTTTTGTCAGTCATCCTTGAAATACGATTCTCTATTTACAGATTACAATTGTAATATATATTATGTCCATTGACAAAGCTCTTTTATCAAAAGACATTTGTGCTTACGTATCCGATGCAAACTTTTCAGTTTTAAATATATAAATGACAAGTTGCAATACTGATATGTAGAAAGAAATGGTCATTACATTGCTAGTTAGAATTTCTATTAATTATTAAGGTTTTTTCCCCCTCTCCAAGTGCAGTATTCAATTAAAGGTTCCCCCTCTGGTGTTATGGAGTAGTTAATTTTCATTTTTTTTAATTACTCCTCTTAGTGTAGAGATCCCAAATTCAAATCCATACTCTTTTCATTTGTTTTATATTTTAAAAATGGAATAAAATTTTATCAAATTTTCTCTTTTTTTCCTTTTTTTTTAAAAAAAAAATTTAAATTTTATTCTTATCATTGTCGAAATACACAACGGTGGACAAAATAAGAGAAAGATTATTCCTTCAAAAGAAAAAAGAGAACGATTATCAAATAACGTATTTATGTAAGTAATTGCATGAATATAAACCTATAAAACCTCAAAGTGAGCTAAATGTTCCATAAATGGCCAAGCGTACCGACGACCAATGGGAAGTATTAATAAGTTTTTTTTTTTTTTAAGGAAACTTAACTAATAATTTTTATTTATCATAAATTAAAAAAAATATTTATTATTATCTAATCATAGTTCTACCTCAACAAGGATCATATATTATCTAGATAATTTTCTACCTGATTCAAATCTAAGACTAAAATTTTAAATAATAAATACTCTTACCATTTGTATTAATCTACTTAATTAAAAAAGTATTAGTAAATTTAATTTCATGTAAATTTAATGATTTCTATATTTTTTTTCTAACATATAATAAATTGACAATAAATCCCGAACAGAATACACGCTTCATTCTTTTGAGGCAATTGTGTCTTGCAAGACACATCAGACTCTAGTTTTCAGAAATCCAATTATGGAGTACCGATAAATGAACCACGTTTAACACAAGCAAAAGGCAAGAAATAATGGGGGACAATTTTCCAATTTGATTGTTCAACTATTAAAATATTCCATATCTTTCTTTTAGGGCAACACATTTTTTCAGGTCTTCTCGTTTAAAAAGGAAATTATTGTGTAAATTTCAACTTGTGACTTATCTAACTTTTAGACATTGACAATTCGACCAAAGGGAAAAGTTTGTCCTGATCATGGTCCAAAATACCCACATTTTCTAGATGATTTGCTTGGCTTTCAAGTAAACAAGCATCACATCTAATTTGGAAGTTGGAAAAATAATTGCCCTCAAACAAATGTCGTGGTGGGTCATAATAATCTGCCAGAAAATTTGAATTCCTTATATTGTATTCCAATCCAATCTATATCTTAATTTTTATATTTTCAAGGAGGGTACAAATTCCTGTCCCTTTTCCTACTCTTCCTTTAGCATGTTTTTTCCTTTGTGGACGACTTGACTCTATATAAAAATCTTCACATATAAATTCCTTATATAGTTCCAAATTCCAGTTAGCTTGCTTTATTGCTAAAGCAAAAACATTTTGGTATAACTACTTTTTTCGCCTCCATATTTAAGTCGAATTGAATGTTTTGGTAGTCGCTAAACACTTGGTAGCATCAATTTCTAGATGGTTGAGTTTGGATAGGAATAAAAATTTTGGCTGGTCCGGGAGATTGGAATAAGCTTGTTATTCCCACACTTACGTGTGACTTTTTGAAAAAATATATATATATATATATATAATTACGGAAAATAATGAAATATACACGGGATAAGACGAAATTCTTATTGGGTTTTTCCAAATAATAAAAATGTTCATTTGGATCAACAACATCAACAACTCATATCAAATTCGATACTTCATATACAAAAACGAAAAATTATCCTTACGAAAAAAATTACCTTCCGAAAACAAAAGTTTAATATCTTGTTTTAATTTACTTTTTTAATTTATATTTTTTTTTATAATCTTCCTTCTTTTTCATTGTTGGTGTCTGTTTACAAGTTTAATTTTTTTTTCTTAATCAAATATTCAATTTCTGCTCCTTTTTCTTTTTTTTTTTTTTAAATATTATAGAAATATTGTTGCCTAATTTATTATTATTTTTTTTTAAGTGAGATTTAACTAGTGACAACCACTTACTACAAATTTAAAGGAAAATTACACACGCACATACTACTACGGCTTGAATTTCTAACCTCCTAAAACTCACACACACATTCTTTAAGCGTTAAACCAATTAAGCTAGCCTTAGTTGGCCATTTATTACTATTGTTAGGATAGGGTATTTATTACAAAGGCATTTTTTTCGTCTTAAATTGATTTTAATTTATTTAATTTGAAAACACTAGTAAATTGAGAACTTTTGTCAGTATTTTTTTTATAGGTCATGGCTAGAAAAGGACACGATAAGATACATTTAATTTTTATATTAATTTTGGATTCACACTTATACACACATATAATACACAAGAAGGTTTTATGGGTGCGTTTAACCTGAAATGACTCGCATAGTACGTTTAATGAATTAGCGGATTGTTTCCATGTTAATATGATACGATATAAATATAGCATATTTATTAATTTTTTAATATTTTTAAATATAATTTATTGATTCTAAATATGTTTACAAATATTTATTTAGATTAATTAATGTATAATCATATTAAAGTAGAATAATCTGGTTAATATTGGACAATCATGTTAAATGGGTCATAAACGTATACATGACGACCTTTACTAAATGAGTTAAATGTATTATAAAATGTTATAGATTTATTAATTGTATCATATCCTCTAATTGAAGTGTTATCATATCGTGTTATAATTAGTATCGACTTGAACATACGATACGATAATACGAATTGTTAGTCCTTATCAAGAAATATATTTGTGAATTTTCTGATGACTCAATAAAGGAAATTATTGTTGCAATTTTCTTTTCTATTTTTTATGTTAGAAAGCTAAATGAATATTGGAAACATTTTAAGATATTGTTAATAGATATCAATTGTTCTTTTTACATTTGAAAACAAAATAAAAAGTGCACATTTTTATCGAGAAAATATAATGTCTTGAAAGGTAGTACATAGAATAATGAAGGAAGTGTTTATATGGTTGAAGGTAGGGTTACTGACATTTTCGCTCTAGAATTCATGAATTGGTAATATAGACCCTGGAAAATTCATTTTGCAATTAGGTCTATGAATTTCCAAAAACTGGAGATTAACCCTAAATCTTAAATTGTTATTAAGCTTTTTGTAACAAAACTTAGCGTATGTAGTGCATTTTGAGGGAACAATTATAACGCATGCAATTATGGACTCAATTGCCAATTTGTGACGAGTCACTGGGCAAATAAATGTGTGAATCAAATGTTACAAATTTAACGACTATTGTATTGTAATTCCAGGGACTAATTGCAATTTCTTTCTTTTCAATGACCAAATTGCCAATGCAAAATAAGTTCAGGAAGCAAACTTGCTGAAAACCTTTTAATCTATGTTTTGATCTTTTGTTTTAATTTTTAAATGTTTTTGTCTTTACCAAAACGACCCAGTTTTATAATTTGGTTTAGATTTGTTTTCTTAGTTGTAACATTTGACAGTTTTTAATAAACGAAATTTCGTCTTTTTTAGTACGTAAATACTCCCTATATATCATGAGTATAAGAAATGCAGTGATCTGATGTTAGTTAAATGTGAAGATTTTTTAATGACAAATTAGGGTTCCCCTTATATTTCAAATATGTAGGAGTTTCCGTCAAATTTTGACAAAATTACAGAACTTTCTATGAAAATGTCCGAGTGTGTGTGATTTTTTTTCCCAAATAAAATAGTAACGTCAGTCAAACGTCCAATTCAATAGCTTTTTTAGATCGAAAAAATTTTGTATTTCATTTTTCAAATAAAGCAATTGCAATTGCCGTATAAGATTTGGGAAAATGACCAAGGTCTCTTATGATCAATCACTCAGGCCCACAAACTCTTTTTCTTCATAGAAGCGTGTAAACCTTGGTAGATGTCTTCGTCAATGTCACTCACTCGGAATTTAAATGTGAAACCTTAAAAAACAGATGGCCTAACCCAATCAATGCATATGCGAGACGGGCGTCACCCACCAGCTAGCTAGAAAAGCAGTGCCATATAAAGATTTGAGCTACTCTTAATTAAAAAGTATATGTCGATATTATAACACTCAGAAAACTAAAATAAGAATATGTATCATATGGTATGTATACATACACGCATATATGTATCATATAATATATATATATATCTATATGACATGTATATGTCGTGGTGAGCTAGCATAAAGTCCCACCACATGGTCCATCACATGTCTAGACAATTATAGTTAGACTTAACCGTTGTCCTTGTTAATTGCTAATATATATATATATATATGGCACTAATCCAGTAGGTATTTTTTTTTACCTATGCATATGTATCAATTTGACCAATGAAAATTTAGCTTGCACATAAAATTTTTTTATTGTAAAATGTAAGAAAGAGAAAGAGTATTAATGATATACGTCTTTTCATGTAAAAAATACCTACTCATTAGATCACCATTAGATGGTAAAAAATACCTACCCATAGGTAAAAAAAAATACCTATAAGATTGACAACCATATATATATACATATATATGTAATATATACATTATAAACCACAAATAAATTAGAAATCAGCGATATTAATAATTATTAACTTTAATTTTGTCGGTCTGATTACTTCCTCTATGCTTGGTTTTGGATTACTTTCTAGATAGTTTGCTTGAACTGTACTGACCAATTATAGATTAAGACTTAAGCATTCATAATTTAGTTTATTTGTTTTCTTTGATTATCACGTTGCACGTTGTCTGGAGTTTAAATTAATGAACTCTCAAGTGGTAAGAGTATTTATTATTTGAGATTTCGATTCAAAATTCGAGTCAAATTAGAGATAGACATAAAAATTTACTACTCTTAATGAAATAAAAGAAGATTGTGTAGTAATAGATATTTTCTTTTAATTTGTAATAAACAGAAATTATTAGTTAAGTCTTATTTTATTAAAAATAATAAAAAAAAATGAATGAACTTATCCTTCATGTAATTTCATAATTTATTTTCTGGATAACCTATAGAGCTGAATAAAAACACTTTGTTTGGCCAAAATTGTTTAAAGTTTGGTTCTTATCGATCAAATCATAATTATTTGGTTCGGTAAATGAATGGTCCGAGAACGAAACTTCACATGTACAAGACAATGAATGTTTGGAACTCGTATCTCCTAGGGTGAAGCGAACATTTTTAAATAATTAGTCTAAGTTCTAACTAAGAACTTATTAAACAAAATAGACTAGCTGCAGATCAGCACGAGATTTTGTTACCAAAATAGCTACCAAGGTCGATAGTTAATATATATTTTTCAAAAAGAGAGAGACTGTAGAATTAAAGAATTCTACAGTAAAAAAGAAAGACTGTAGAATTAAAAGAATTCTACAGTAAAATGACTAGCGTTGAGCAATTTACAGAAAAGGGGAAAAATGGTTTGAAAACGTTAGAACTAATATTTATTTATATAAACTAAATTTTAAAAGAGTTGGTAAGTTTTTTTCTTTTTTTTTTCCCCAAAGTAATTGAGTCTGAAAACATGGTTATTTGATTAAATAGTTTCTCATAAATGATTTTACAGTCTCGTGACATGTCGTTATATTGCATTGTATAAATGGATGACATGTCACCATATTGGCATTGTATTCACGTGAATTCACTTATAGGTAGCCAAGACTATGACATGTTTGGTCGAAGGAAAGTTAAGATAAGAGGTCGTGGAATCGTGTATAGAATTAAAAAAAGGGGAACTTATATTCATCTTTTATTGACTATGGTAGAGAACAATAGAATATATGTACAAAGAAAGACGACTGGAGCCCCTCCACCGACCACATTTAAAAAAAAAAAAAAATCTTTAAACGGGAGTGTTACTTGAGAAGAGATCTATAAGTAGCTTTTTTAACCTATTCATTAATATTCATTGATTTCATCTAAGGCGTTATAATTTGAATAATTAGAAAAAAAAAAGATAAAATAAATATTTATTAAATCGTGTGTAATCAGTTTTAATAAAATAAAAATAATATTTATAAATAAGAAAAATAAATACCTACTGAATTAGAGCCTTAATGCCTATCCCTACTCATCTCTTCTCTTGCAAAATTCCAACCAATCAAACAACTTGAAGAACAACTTTTGTTCCCTCTCATCTAACAACCATTCAGTAATCAGTATCTATCTTGTTTTTTCCTCTTAATTTGAGTCCGTTTATCTTTCCTATTATAGCTTAAACCTTGTGCAAACTTTTGTTTTACTTATAGGATCCTTTCTGGTACATTCCATGGGTCAGCCCATTATTAATTTAAATAACTATAAAATTGAAGATTATAATTATAACCGAGCAAGCCGGTAAGGCTTAATACTATTGTAATTTAAAAATGCAAAATTTACACCAACTTAAAAAAAAAAAAAAAATCTTCGACGGTGTCATATTAATATTGAGAATTGCTGAGAAAAGAATGAGGTTATCTGGAAATTGTTACCAATGGTTCATTTGTGATCTTTGTGAAAGTATAATCACTGAAGAATTATGATGTTCAAACGTGCATATTGTTGAACAAGGTAGGAATTCTCAGTAGGAATTGATTTTGAATTGCTGCATAAAAATTCTCTTTTGAGTACAAGAGCATGACGAAACCTTCTTCTCTCTTCTCCTACTTTTTTTTTTTTTTTTTTTTTTTTTTTCTCGGTTAAATTGAAGAGGATATGTTATACTTTTCGAGAAGTTCTATATTTCTATGAAGTCGGTTACCTTTGGGGGAGATTGACTAAAATATATTATAGTGATGTGTCTTTTCACCTTAGTGGAACACAAACGTATAGTCGTAAAATAACCATATCAATTAATATGCATTGATCATGGGAATATAGATTAATTAACCGGGCCCTATAAGATATTGATTGATAAAGCCAAGGTTTCTAGCTAAGAATCTCATGGAAGAGGGATATATATATATATATATATATATAGGTTGCGAATCTAATAGGTATTTTTTTTTTTAATTTATGGGTAGTTTTTTTTAGCGGATCGCATCTAATGGTGATCCAATAGCTATAATGAAGTACATGAAAAGACGTGCATCATTAATGCTCTTTCTCTTTTTTACTTTTTATAATAAAAAAATATACATGTTAAATTTTCATTGGGCAAATTGATACTTATGCATAAGTAAAAAAAAAAAATACCTACTAGATTAGTGCATATATATATATTTATGTGGGGAGAGAGATAAATATTCAAATTTTTGTTTAAATGACTCAATTAATTCTAATACGTTTCTGCTAAGATTCGTAGTTTTAGGTTATGTTTGGTAAAGAAAGAAAATAGGAGAGAAAAAAAATATATAACATAAAAAAATGTCTTTTTTTTATTATTATTTGTTATATAAGAAAAGAAAATTAATATATTTTAATATGATTGTTTTATCATTTTTATTAAAATTTTAAAAATAGTATACAAAGTTAATTTGATAAATTTACTTTAAAACATGAGGAAAAAACTTTTAATCTCTTTTTTTTTCCTCTATTTTTTTCAATCCTTTTTTTTTTTCCTTCTATTTTCCTTTTTACCAAATGACCTAAATATTTATTTTTCTTTACATTTTTATCAACACTTTTCTTTTCTTCCTTTTCTTTCGTTCCGAAAATAGCCTTACTCACTTCCCACAAAGTTGGAATAAAATACAATCATTCAACTTTCAAAGTACTCAGTGCACTTGGGCATGCAATGGGCACTAATGTCGTTCGGACTGATTTTCTCTTTTTTTTTTTTTCCTTTTTTTTTTTTTTTTGTGAGTAAGGACTAATTTTCTCCTTCTAGAATCAAACTAACGGAAAACTAGGCACGTAGACGAGCTTTTCCAAGAGCAATATATACTTATTAATATTATACATATTAAATTTAATTTATAGTTAGGTTTAATGTATTATAATATTAAAGAATATATTTACTTTTATATTTATTTATATTTATTTTAATGAGATGAATGCTACATAATTTTTTGTTTGATTAACTAAATTTAATATAAAGTATAATTAATATTAAATTAAATATAATATTATATAAAACATTAAATAATGTTTTTATTTTTACTTTTATTTTGATAAAACGAATGCATCATAATTATTTGTTCGAAGAACTAAATTTAATATAAGTTACCATTAATATTAAACTAAATATAATATTATATAATACATGTATATATTACAATCAATTATAATATGAAAAAATAATAATAAGACCAATTAGATCATAAAAAAAATTAAGAATTTTTTTAAAATTTAAAAATAAAATAGTGATCAAAGAAACTATCAGACTACTCTCTGCTTCAAGCTTTTATTTTTACTTTTATTTTGATAAAACGAATGCATCATTTTTATTTGTTCGATGAACTAAATTTAATATAAGTTACCATTAATATTAAACTAAATATAATATTATATAATACATGTATATATTACAACCAATTATAATATGAAAAAGTAATAATAAGACCAATTATGCCATGAAAAAAATTAAGAATTTTTTTAAAATTTAAAAATAAAATAGTGATCAAAGAAACTATTAGACTACTCTCTACTTCAAGCTTAATATATATATATATATATATATATATATGTATATATATATATATGGGCATCAATCCAGTAGGTATTTTTTTTTTTTAACCTATGCATAGGTATCAATTTGCCCAATGAAAATTTAGCATGCACATTTTTTTATTGTAAAAAGTAAGAAAGAGAAAAAACATTAATGATGTATGTCTTTTCATGTACTTCATTATTCATTATAGCAGTTGGATCACTATTTAATGATGATCCAACGGCTAAAAAAAAATACTTACCCATAGGTAAAAAAAAAATACGCATTGGATTGGCAACCTATATATATATATATATATATTGTTCGGCCAATATATATACATTTAGTGTGAAATTTTTTTTTATATTATCGGAGCAGAGGGAGAAGGGACCAATGGGGGCAAATATGTCCCCACTGAATTTTAGAGATATTTTTTTTTACTTGTATTTTAAAAGGGAAAAAAAATTATACCTTTACTAAAAGTCGGCCAAAATAGTACTATGCATCCACTGAAAATTGACCAAAATTTTACTAAAATCCTAAACTATATGACTCATGAGGCCCCCCACTGAATTTTAAGAGTGACTTCGCTCTTGATCATGACTCATTCCATAAATTGAAACATATGGCCGTGTAAAAGTCATATCATGTAAGATGCTTTGTCCATATCTCCAACGCGGAGAAATAACGATAAATTTCTTTTTGATAAACTTTTCTGAACAAGTTTTAACTTCTAGGAAATACGGACGAAAACCATTTCTAACTTGTATTATTACAGATGAAAGCTCCCCGTAACCTAACATTAATTTGTATCTATATTATTTCTGTCAAGACCCAAAACTCGGGTTAGTGGCAGAAGAGAAATTTCACAAAGATAGAAATTTCTTGATTTATTTAAAAAATATCAAAAGTTCTAATTTTATAAAACGGTCTATTTAAATAAACTAATTAGAATTTGTACCACTCCCACATTTTATATACACCATTAAACATAGATCAAATAATTATGTAAAAACGTGAAATCAAATATAAGTCTAAGCATCATCATCATCCACGCTAAAAATCAAGCACCAGAATGACATACATAAGTTCGCAGACAAAGATAGAATGTAGTAATCTTGGTTCAATACTAAACAAAACCTAAATAATCCAAACACCATGACGACAAGCTTCAAACATTACCAAGATAACGAACCACAGTCAAGATGACCTTTTACTCCTTTTGATCTCCCAAGTCACACTGGACACCACCTGAGGAAGGGAGGAAGGGGGTGAGCATAAAATGCCCAGTAAAAAAAGTAATTACCTCAGTCAAAAATATTTTAGTGATGAAAATTTCCTGCATGGTTAGTCTAAATCTAATACATACATATATAATGATCCAAATCCGAAAATCTGTATGTATATGTATAAATAAATCAATACAATCAACCCATACCTATGAGCTCATATCCTCTTATCTGTGGAAACCCAAGATGATGGCACTAAGTATGCCTAACAGTCTGCCTGACACCTAAGCCCATACTCGGAGGGGACACCTATGTGCCGCCTACCAAACTTGGAGGGGCAATTAAATTGCCTACGCCTGCCAAATGGGAAGGTAATCAAAAGTAATAGAATCTCGTGCGGGTTTACGGACTCTACACTGACGGTGGGGTACGCAGTGCCATACTGTAAACCTATGATGTTAACACGGTACTCATGTATGTTCCTATGACACATGCAATACAGAACTGAAGTGTGAAAATAATTATGCTCAGATTTTTCAAGAAAATAAGCATATTAGTTTTTATAGGAAAATAAGCAGCATAACGACCCTATTTTTGACATATACTCAAAAATAACCTGCACTCAGAAAAATCCCTAGATCAATACAGTACATATATGTATATCATACTATCATAATCCATCACATATATTCAATAAAACCAAAAATCACATTTGTTCTTATATATCGAAGAAAATAAGTTTTATTCGAAAACGATATAAAACAAAGGCAATTGAGTCCCTACCTCGCTCGAATAGTGATTCCACACTATTGAATCCTCAAGGTATCATTGACGCTCGTCCGGAGGATCGGGAACCAATTCTAAGCTCTCGATCGTCCTCTTGCGAAAAACCAATTTCTCAACGGAGCTTCAATTCTACAAACAGACATCTTCACTGAATTCTTAGCACCCAAAATAACTAGGTTAGACATATAACTTGTCCAATTCGGGTCGGATCCCACACAGGACCGGTGGCACACAAAACGAGACAAATTGTGACAGTCTAATCTCGATTTCCGTGCCCGTCACCAGACATAGGCAATATATATATATATATATATATATCAAACTTCCCCATTTTCTAAGTATAATTCAAAAATGACAATAAAAACACAATCCAATGGTCGGATCAAAAAGTTAAACTTAAACTCAAAATATCCAAAAATGGCAACTCTTGATTCGAGCAGTATGGAGTTAAGATATATATACCTTGAACTTCCTCTCGACGAGACGAATGCAACGGGTCCGGTTTGAGGTCAAATGGTGGCTGGAATCGTCGCCGGTGGCCAAAAATCCGAAATGCCCACTTTGTCTTCTCCGGCTCTGGCGGCCTCTCCGGTGGCGGCAGTTGGTCGGCGTCGACTCAGCGTGGCACGGGGGAGCTTCGCCAGCAGGAGGCGAGCTGCGGCGGCTTCCTCGGTTCTCGGCCGAGCGTGGGAAGGAGTGAGAGAGAGCGTCAGACGGGGGGAAGAGAGAGAGAGAGAGGAAAAGAAACAGGGCACATGGCTCTATTTTATGGGGCAGTGTAATTTTTCAAAAATTATACATAAGTCCCCAAATTTTCAAATCTCTATCAATTTTGTCCCCTAAAAATTGCAATTTAGTCATTATGCACAAAATTTTTGCAAATTAATCTTCTCAATATTATATCCAAAAAATTAGTAAAATGTCCAAATTACCCTCCTAAAATCCGGATTTTTACAATTTTTTTAGAATTCTTGGTCATCAATGATCCAGATAGAGCCTGTTTTTTCACAACATGCAATTTTTCTCGTTCTCAAATTCCACTTCTCAACTTATTGGAAGGATCTTAAAGAGTTTCTTATTTCCTCTAAAAGAGCTTTCTATAGAAGACAAGTCCTACTAGAGTCCCAAAAAAGAGCTTCCGATGAAACCAATAGAGCTCTTCTAAAGGTTTAACTAAACTTTTATTTCCAAATTAATTTTCTATTATTTCTGAGATAATTATGAAAATTAAAATTTACATTAGACTTGTAGAGAGTTACAATGACTTGAAAATCTTCATCCACGGACGAATAGGAAAATAAAAGTTTAGAATTAGAGTCGAACGCATGAGAACTACCTGCTTACCCTCTGAAGAGATCCAACCATATGCAATTTTTAATATTGTGTTCTGGAATATAGAGGTAGAGAATTCAAAACGTAAAGAGCAACAATACGATACTAGGGAGAGCACTGTGGCATATTTTTAGCTAAAAAAAATCCTGATTTTCTCCAATAAATTACTCATTAATGACTAGGCTTTTAAATACAAAGACCCTATGAACTCTAAAAAAATTAAGAAAATTAATCATGAACTCAATTTTTTAGAACAAAATCCTTGAAATCTCCTAATATTAGTTATATTTTGTTACTCTTAGTTATTTTAGGATTTTATTTTTTTATCTTTCCTCCCCGAACTTTGTACATTATCTTACTTTGTACTCTCACTATAAAAATTTATAACATTACCCCTGAACTCTATCTATGATCATTCTGTTAGTCTAATTAACATAAAAATTACGTGATTGTCACATGACTTGCAAAGAATATTTCAATAATTTAGTAAATAAAATTACATAAATATAAAATTAAAAAATTAAAAAATTAAAAAAATAACTAATTTTATTTGTCCTCTTTGAACTTTGTACATTGTCTCATTTTGCACCCTCAATTATAAAAAGTTATATCAATACCCTTGAACTCTATTTGTAGTCTTTCTATCATTTAATTAACAAAAAAATCATGTAATTATCACATGGCCTAAATTCAAATGATATTTAAGAAATTTAATGAACAATGTTATATAAATAAAAAATAAAAAATAAAAAATATTCGACAAACATTTTTTAGGCAAAAAGGGGAAAAAAAAAATAGAGAGTAACTTCAGTTTTTTCTCGGTAAAATTTGGAGCCTTCTAAGATCAAGCTCATCTTCGTCACTATCATTTGTTTTAAAAGCAAAAGCTCCACAACTAGGAAAATTGGAAAGAACATTGTAACCATACATAAAATATATACATAGATACTCTAAGCTTTAGTGGCCATATCCAACCAATTTCTCAATTGTTCTTTCCCTTCCCCTTATTCGTTGTACTGTGGAAATTAAAAACCAAAATAAAAAAAAATCAAAAGTAAACCTAACTTAATCTATATAATAAGTCCTATCTTTGAAATCTAAAAGTCTTTTACGATTTATAAAATTAAAATGACATGATAACAATGAAGCTTAGGATGAGAAGAAGACTACTACCAAGAGATTGAATTAACTTTCATTTTCTTTTTTTCTTGAATTCTTTTTAATTTTTTAATTTTATATTTATGTAATTTTGATTCACTAAATTACTAAAATATCCTTTAAATTTAGGTCATGTGACAATCATGTAATTTTTATATTTAATTAAACTGGCGGAATGACCATAGATGGAGTTTAGGGATATTGATATAACTTTTATAATATAGGGTGCAAAATGAGACAATGAACAAAGTTTATGTGGGAGATATTAAAAAAAAAAACCCCTAAATAAACCAAGAAAAACAAAATGGAACTAATATTAGAGGATTTTAGGAGTTTTGTTCAAAAAAATTGAGTTCAATGCTAATTTTACTTAATTTTATCTTACCTGAGTTTCAATATTAAAAAGGCTAATTACTGTATCACTATGTTTCCGGAATCCAATCCCGGAGGGACATAAATCTGGTTATGTCTCATTATATAGAAATAGAACTTACTTTTTTTGGGGGGATATTTATCCTTAATAACTATTTCTATTTTCCAGTAATCACTCCAAAGAAATGAGAACGATTACAAAGTAAAACAGAACTGACAAAATTCTTACACTATCAATTTCCACTTTAACGATGTACATGACAATTAAAAAGAAAAATATAAAAGAAAAAGCTTTAGCAATAGTCACTGAGAAGCTATAACTAGTTTTTGATAAATCGAAAACAGAGATTGCAGAGGAATCCTTTGTGGTTTTTAGTTGGGCTTCACAAAAAAGTTGGGGGTTTCTAAGGGTTTACGGTTGAAAGAAAAAAAACTTACAAATATACGGTGCATCAAAATAACTGAATTTACTGGATGCGATTGTTATTTTTGCAAAAAGTGAAAAAACGTGAAAGCAAAAGTTATGTAGATAACTTTTTATTAAAACATTTGGAAAAGTGGGTACGGTGGTCTTGGTCAATGGATCAAATCCCAAATTTTTTATCCTTTGTTTTAGATTTATTTTTCCCAAAATTTTCCATTTATATTTTTTAATTAATTTTCTCTTGTTTGTTTTTTTTTTTATTTTAGGATAAAGGGAGTTTACTTTTTTTTTTTCTTTTTTTTTTGTTAGTTTTTCTCTCAAGGCATTAAGAGCTACTACATGAGGCCCCACTCTTTTTTTTTTTTACCTTTAATTTTTAAGGAACAGAGAAAATAATTTTTTCTCTTGTTTAATACATTTTTTTTTTATTATTTTGGTTTTTCAGAATTTTTTTTTGGGTTAATTTTTACTATTTGCTATTATTAAAGATTACCAAGTGTAATTTTCTAGGTTATCATTAGTAACTAATTATCTCAATAAACAATAAACAATAAGTATTTGGCAACTATCCTAACAAACAAGTACTTCGTAACTTTAAAAACCATTTAAGTTATTGATTACAAGTAACTAATTACTATTAGTCTCTAAATTAGTGGTCACTTATGAGATTGGTGCCTGGTTAATGGTTATTAGTAGCCAGATTAATTACTGGTTACCAATAACTAAATTAATAACTGGTAACTGATTACTAGTTACTAATCTATATATGGCTTCTAAATTGGTAGCTAGTTATAAAACTAATTATTAGTTATCAATCATATATTGGTTATAAGACTAGTGTCTAGTTACTGGTAACAGATAATCAGACCAGTTACTGGTTACCAGTAACCAAATTAGTAACTAATGACTGATTACTAGTTAACAATCTATAGTTATTGGCTTCCAAATTAGTAGCTAGTTATAAAACTAGTTACCAATTACCAATAACATATTGATTATAAGACTAGTGTATGGTTAATAGTAATCAGTAACCAGATCAGTTATTGGTAATCATTAATCAAATTAGTAATCGGTGATTGCTTATTAGTTACCGATCTAGTTATTAGTTTCCAAACTAGTAGTTAGTTATAAGACTAATTACTAGTTACTAATAATACATTGGTTATAAGACTATTGTCTGGTTAATGGTAATCAATAATTAGATCAATTATTGGTTACTAGTAACAAAATTAGTAACTAGTGACTGGTTATTAGCTACAAATCTAGCTATTGACTTCTAAATTAGTAGGTAGTTATAAAACTAGTGATTACCAATCTAGTTATTGGCTTCCAACTCAGTAGATAGTTATAAAACTAGTTACCAATAACATATTAATTACCAATTACGAAACTTTAGAGGCCAATTATAAGACCGGTGATTAGTTACCACATTCGTTATTATAGTAACTTGGTTGTTTATGACTACTTATCAAAGTGATACTAGATAGGTTACTAGATAAAAGACAAAGATCTCCAAAAAAAAAAAAAAATAATGATACTCATTTAATTTCATTTTTAACTCCTTAGAAGAAAATAGTTAAAAAATACAATATAAAAAATTATAACAAAAAAGAAATAGTATTTTTTCAAAAATTCTGTCATTATTAGTTACTACTTTTCTATGATAAGATTGAATTATAACATCTTTTTAATTTTAGTTTCTAATTACTAATCAAGTTGATTACCAAGCTCAAGATTGGGCTAGAAACTAATCCTAACTTATAATTTTTAGTTTCTAGTTTTTGATTACCATTACAATTTTGTTACTGGTTTCTTATGTCTTTGCTAATTAGCTTCCGATTACTCTAGTTATTAGTAACCAATTCGGATACCAATTGTCAATTTGTTTACTAGTTACTAACTTATCACAAGTTATTAATTACCGATACAAATAATTAATCTAGTTGTACTACAAAAAAAGTTGGCTATCACGGCACGTGTACGGATGCGCCGTGATAGTATGCAGGATATTACGGCTCCTAACAGGCACCGTGATTAACGGTGGGACAACCACAGCGCCTGGCAAGCACTGTGGTGTAATAGATATAACGACGCCGTTATAAATACGGAACAACCACGGCGCTTACCAGGCACTGTGGTTTAATGATATAACGGTGCCTATAAGGTGCCATTATATTTAAGATACACAGTGCCTATAAGGCACCGTGTTATGGCCCATAAAAAACCTAAAATCCGATTTTTTCCATTTACACTTCCAGCAGCCGCCGTCAACACCCATTTTTCCCTCATTTTCACCATTTTTTCCAGCAAAGAAGGTATATTTAAGTTTTTAAACCCATTTTAGTCACTAAAATTAGAGTATCCATTATTTTAACTATGATTTTGCATATTTATCATGTTTTAGGTTATATTTTTGAGAGTTTGAATCTAGAATCAAATGGAAAATTTTTGAGCATGCATTGTGATCTTTACCCTTGTAAGTATTAGTTAGATTATTTATTTACTAGAAATCATATTTTTGGCTATGTTTTAGTATTTTAGTGTGAATTAATCCTAATTTTTGATATTATGATTTATTATTTTGTTGATGGTAGGTATTGATATACCCAATGTTTTTTTTTAAATTTTTATTTTAGGTGAACAGTGAGTCCATTTAGTTGTAAAACATTTCAAATTGAAGGCATGTTCTATTAATTTCTACCAATTTCATGTTTATTTACTAGAAATCATAATTTGGGTTTTTTTTTTCATCCTTAGTTTCAATTAATCCAAATTCATGTTATTTTAATTTATTGTTGTGTAGTTTTTATAAATTTACATATTTAATTTTTTTAATTGTTTTAGGTGAAATCGTGTAGAGCTTGACTTGAGATCTTAATTTCTACCAATTTCATGTTTTAGATATTGAGTTTATTATTGGTGTTGATATTATTTTGTCATAAGTTATGTTTGGTTGATTGGCAACTTGTTTGAAATAAAAGAGACTATTTAAAAAATAAATTAAGTTCTCAATTTAGTACTAATTAGAAATATGAGAATAATTTTAAATAAGGGGTAATATATAATTGGTGTTTTAGGTACTCTATTGGTTAGTGCTAGAAATAGGGAAGATTATGTGCAATTTTATATGGTACTCAATTTAGTTAGTTTTTTATATTAGTTGTTTAAGTTTTGTTTTGTTTTTCAATTGTGCTTAGAATGGATAAGGAATGAATGTTGGCAGATAGAATATCGACCTAGTATAGAAAGGGAGTTGATAGCTTTTTGGAGTTTATTCTTGAAAATATCAAAGATTCCAATTTAATTCCGTGCCCATGTATTAAATGTGGAAATTTGCAAAAGCTAGAAGTTAAAAGGATAAAAGAACACTTATATTTCAATGGAATAGATAAAAGTTACAAACAATGGATTTGGCATGGTGAAAAGGTTCAAATTACCGGATTTTCGTCAAAGAAGTGTATAAGAGATGATTATGAGTTAGATTTAAATGATGTTCTTTTTGAAATAATTGATGATGCAAAGTATGAAACAAATATAGATCCTATTAAGTTTCAATCATTACTTAATGATGCTGAGAAACCGATCTATTCAGGTTGTACGAAATTTACAAAGTTGTCTGCATTATTGAAATTGTATAATTTGAAAGCAAGACATCGATGGAATGATAAGAGTTTTTCATACTTGTTAGCTTTACTATGAGAGATATTGCCAAATGATAATGAGATGCCACCTTCCTTTTATGAGGCCAAAAAGTCTTTATGCTCATTGGGTATGTAATATAAGAAAATTCACGCTTGCCTAAATGATTGTATTTTATATCGAAAGAAATTTAAAGATATAATTTGTTATCTAGTATGTGGTGAGCCTAGGTGGCAACAGAATAAGAATTCTGAAGAGGTAAAAGTTGGAACCTCTGCTAAGGTTTTGTGGTATATTCCTCAAATTCCTCATTTTACCTGTCTATTCCGAAATCGTGAGCATGCTAAAAATCTAATATGGCATGCGAATGAGAGGATAGAAGATGGTAAACTTAGACATCCAGCCGATTCACCAGCTTGGAAAACAATAGATTACAAATGGCCTTCTTTTGGAAGTGATCTAAAGAATCTTCGTCTTGGTCTATCTGCGGATGGTATTAATCCCCATACAACTCTAAGTAGCAAATACAGTTGTTGGCCTGTAATGCTTGTAATTTATAATCTTCCTCTATGGTTGTATATGAAAAGAAATTTTACACTTTTTATAATGTTAATATCAAGACCTAGAGAACCTGATAATGACATTGATGTATATTTAGCCCCGTTGATTGATGACTTGAACAGTTTGTGGAATAATACTATGAAAGCCTATGATGCATATAAAGATGAAGATTTTACTCTCAAGGCTATGTTACTATAGACAATCAATGACTTCCTTGTATATGAGAATTTGTCTAGTTTTTCCACTAAATGATATAAAGCTTGTCCTATTTGTGATAAGAAAATAAGTTATCACTTCTTAACACATGCTAGAAAATTAAGTTATATGGGGCACAGACGATTTTTACCTCGTAAACATGTATACAGAAATTAGAAAAAAATATTTAATAGTTTTCAAGAATTTGAATTGGCACCACAATCTTTAACTGGGACAGAGATACTAGAAATAGTCTCTAAGCTCGAATTTAGGCTTGGAAAGATTAAAATAAGTGATATTAGTAAGAAAAGAAAAAGACGCAGTAATATGAAGGTTGTAAAAACCCCAAAGAGTTGTTGGAAGACGAAATCTATATTCTTTAAGTTGGGGTATTGGCAACATTTACTTCTGAGACATAACTTAGATGTCATGCATATTGAGAAGAATATATGTGATAGTATAATTGAAACTTTGTTAAATATTTCAGGGAAGAATAAGGATAGTATTGGTGCCTGTATGGTTTACTTTGAGGATGATTTGTTGAAGGGAGCATATAAATTGGATCAGAACACAATTCTCAATGAAATCAAAAAGGGAGAAGTGGATCCATGATAAATATCATCGAACTTTTATTAGTTAGTTTCGCCAATGGGTAATTTCAATTAGTTGTTACAATTAATAGTTTTATTTTATTTTTTCCCTATTTTGGAGTATGAGTACTAATATGTTGGGTTTTCTAATTATTAATTTTGTATTTTGAATAGATTGTAATTGAAATGAATAAGACAACACACAATGTATCTGATACATTAAAATGGATATCACGTGGACCATCATTGGATATAATTAAGTATCACGCTTATCAAGTTAACAGTGTTCATTTTAGCAAAAGAGACCGCGATAACATAAGAACAACCCAAAATAATAGGGTAAGTATTGTTGCAAAAACCATATTATTTTCAAGTTCTAAGGATAAAAACCCAATAGAGGATGATATGGTATACTATGGCGTTATCGAAGAAATTTGGGAACTTGATTTTGTCCCATTTCGGTTGCTGGTGTTTATGTGTCAATGGGTAGAGAGTAACCATGGGGTTATAGAATATGAGTTAGGCTTCACTTTAATTGATCTAAATCGAATAGGTCACAGGAATGATCCATTTATAATGGTAACACAAGCAAAATAAGTATTTTACGTCAATGATCTACTTGATGCTCGATGGTCAATTGTTCTTGAACTACTTGTATTTATAAATTGTGTTTGATTTTCTATATTGTAGAATCGAGTATGCAAGCTTGCAGTAGGGTCTCCTGATAACATAGTTGCTTTAGGACATGTACAAGAGTCAACTTCATCAACTATTATTCACGGCAGAGAATTGAGGGAGCATAATTTTCGTGTATCAATAGAGGTTGTTCTTGATGGTACAACTCTAATTCCTATTCCAAATCCAGATGATGATGCAAAGTTGGTAGGTGACGTATTTGGATCGCATCTTACATGGCCTAAGATGCTTGTCATCTTTGAAGATAATTGGTATGCAAACCCATTTTCCAAATAAATTCATCCTTTATTGAATTCTAATGTGAAATATTAACTTGCTTTTTAACATTTCATCATTTATTTGGATTTTAGGAGTTAAATGATATAAATAGGCATCAAACGGGGAAGAATAATTCTTCATAACTATAGCCACCTCAAACACAAGAAAGAGTTCATCCACAAAGAAAGAAGGCAGAATCTGTTACACAAACATAGTTTAGATTTGTTGATGGTACACCAGCTTCTATAAGATTACTATTGAATACCATTCAAGGAGCGGATGAAGGTATTGTTGTTCATGTTCCTTTTGATGAAGAAGTATTTGGTGAAGCTTTTCGTTTGCCCGCGTTCAAAGAAGACATAATTGAGTTTTACACGTTACAATAGATCGGGCCCGTACCTATTACGTTATACTTGAGGTAAGAAGTTTATATTTTTTTTATATATATAGAACTTCATATATATACATGTATCTATAGTTGGCAATTATATAATACAACACTTAATTCATATTGTATTTTATACTTGTAGGCATTTACACCATTTAGTGACTCAATATGGCTATCAAGATAGGTATATATTCATGGATCCTAGTGCAGTTGCTACACAAGGTGGTCCACGTGAGGATCGTGCAATAAGTTTAGCAACTTGGATGTTATCCATAGAGAATCAACATCAATTTCTAATTACACCTTAGAATCATGGGTAAGATTTTAAACTTAACAAATTATCATATCAACTACTTCTTATAAGAAGTTAAGTGTTACATTATTAATAATCTTTATCATCAATTTTATAAGTAGGGAACATTGGATGTTGCTTATCATTTATCTTCTCAAAGATTATGCATGGTTTCTAGATCCTCTCGGCTTAGCTCTCCGTGAGGAAATTAGTTTAACAATGATCGAGTAAGTTCTTTAATAGTTCAGTTTCTTATAGTTGCTATTGCTAATCTTTTATTCTTCTGTTTGCGCATTTCCAATTCAAAGTGCATTCAACATATATAATATAGAAAAAGGGAAGAAAGGAAGACCAAATGGTCCAGTTTATAAGTTAATAAAGATACTAAACTTGAATTAATAACACTTGTTGGGTGGAAGATTAATTAAAATTACTTATATTTACTTTATGCTTATGTATAGTACCGAAGACAACCGACAAGTGTTGCGTGCAGATTCTACATATGTAAATTTATGAGAGAAGTCATTGAACAAGTCAATGTTAAATCATTTACCACAATAGTATGTAACCATATGTTTTATTAGTTCTCTTCTAATTTATAGTTTAATTGATCACTTTCTAACAAATAAGGTGTTTGAATTTGTAGTTTAATGGACAAAATTTCTATACAAAGGATGATATCAACGCACTTCTTGAAGAGTGGATCGAAGAACTAATACAATTTCACATTTGAGGTTCTTGATCTTTATTTATTTAAACTATATAGTCTTTAATGATCATATTAGTTTGGCTTAGAAAACTAATGTATATATATACTTAGTTTATAGACTATATGGATATGATTATGATCAAGTTATTATGTTAATTTAATATTAATATGTATATTTATATTTATACTCCATTTTATTTGAAATATTTGGTGTATATAATGAATTTGGATTACATTTATAAAATTTCACGGGGTAATATAGATAAATATATTACAAATACTCCCTGAAAATATGTATCAAGGCGCTTTTTAAGTGCTTTGGTATCTAGATACCAAGGCCCTTTACTAAGACACTTAGAAAGTGCCGTAGAAGATACCTTTCACGGCACCTCCAAGGCGCTTTGGTAGACCTTCCACGGCGCCTTGGTAGCCGAAACCTATTACGGTATCTGGAACCAAGACGCTTTTGTGAGCATCGTGAAATGCATTTCAAGGCACTTATAAAGTGCCTTAAAATGCTTTTTTTGTTATAGTATTGGTTTCTAAAGTGGTAACTAGCTATTAGTTTTCACTAGTTAATTTGATTATCGGTAACCAATTTAATTACCATAAACCAAATTGGTTATTCAACATTAGTTCCCATATTGGAGAGTAACGCTAGTGTCATACAATTAACAAATTATACAGTAATGTCATGCCATAAAGGATTTCCACAAGTTAAAGAATTAGGTTGCTCCGCAAAGAAGAGTAAATGCACCAAACTACATGAACACCCATCTATATGGGAAGAATGCTGATTTTTTAACAAGATATCGAAGCTCCATCGAAATGGAGCAATATACATGGGCGACTAACTGCTGGTTTGGTAGTTTTCGTAGTTTTCGTGACTCGGATATCTCTGCTAGGGTATTCTCTGCCCGTCAGCTTGGGGATGTAGACTAGTTTGTTTTTTTGAGGGTGTTATGGCCTTCTCCTCGGCCTGTTTTGTTTTGCTCTTGTTCAATGAAGTTTCTCTTCAGCAATATATATATATATATATATATATATATATATATATATATATATATATATATATATATATATTTATATGAGCGATTAATACATATGATGTATACTAATATTTCACCAGTAGTTCACGAGGAGGCTGTAGTATATCGATGCAATTACAAGACTCCATTATCCAATTGTTGACTTAATAAATTTGAGAACAAAAATAAAAATAACAACAAATAGTTTTTCTAAAGATTGATCTAAAGTAAAATACTTACAAATGCACTCACAAAAAAAGTGATTAAAAAGATGGAGTCCCTAAGTAATCAAAATAAAATACTAACATACTCAAACTCCATAGGCCAATAGGCTATAAGTAGAATTGAAAACCAATACGAAATTAAAAAAAAAAAAAAAAGAAACACAGTTCTCTTTTTCTTCTTCAAAATTAATCTTAATTATGCCATTAAAAAGGCATGGGATAGAAATTGCAGTTGAACTTTAGAGTTCATATAATCTGATTGTCTTGAGAAGACCTTGCCTCGAATGTCATTATAATAATGTTTGGCTAACTACGAATTGATTTTATATGTCTGCATATAATAGAAAGGAAGGCAAAATTACAGTATTTCTAGGCACAGAAAAAGCTGTAAAACTTACACCATTTTTTAAAAAATGAAATGAAGCAATACTGATTATTTGCACTACAATCTCTAAGACTGATAACAGCTATCAAAGCCTATATCTGTCTCATGGAAGATTTGATATTGAAGCGATGTCTCGAACATTTGTTGGACAATATTGGACAAAAAATTATATCAATTAACCAAATTGTTAATGAACTGAATGACAAAAATAATACTACCTGTACTATAGCATATATAATTTCAATTATATACCTGGTCAATATATTTTGAATATGATACAAAAATAAATTTCATGAATGTAAATAACAAATAAAAAATGGGATCATTGAATCTTAAAGTTTCAAACCTCGAGTGTTTGATCACTAGACAATATAAAGTCGTAAATGCGATGGATCTGCTACATAGATTGATCTTATAAATACAAACGGATCAGTATTTCATCTATTGAAGAGGGCACGAAAGATTCAATAATACTAATATTTTAGACAAAATTTATATAATCCCCCATTTCCATATTTTATTTTACTTGATACAACAAATTCAAAATTCAACAGAAACTCTTCACAATCCTAATGAAGTATTCTCCTTGAGATTAGAAAAACATAAGTCCAAATAACCGTAAAAATTGTTCAAGACCAATGAAACAAGAAGCCTAGAACTGATAACTTAAAATGGTTGCAGAATCAGAAATTACACTAGATTCACAACTCCGAATAGAATCTAACATCACATTTAAGAAGCCAAATTAGAAGATTTCGAATTTAATGGACCAAAAGCTTCTAAGTTGTTGTGCGGTCTAAAATCCTAAGGTCGCATAAGGGTTATATGCGACCTCCTCCGTGATGGTTATATGCGACCTCTTCCACAGGTTTTGTACGACCTTCTCCGTGCAGTTTGCCTTATCAAACAGGAAACCTATAAGAAGAGGGAAACATGTAAATGCTATAAAAGAAACCTACAAGAAGAGGGAAACAAGTAAATGCTATGGAAGAAACCTACAAGGAAAGGGAAACTGAAGTCTCCTATTTGTGATTAACTAGTTATCCGTTTTGAATAGTTATCCAATTATATTGTTACTTAATTTAACCAAATTGTATAATTACCCGTTTATACAATTAGGATCCTAGAGACATAAGGATCCTAGGAACATAAGGTTACCTTTATCTATATAAAGGGGACTCTATGTTCCGAAGAAGGGACCAAGTCACAGAGAAACCAAGTCACAGAGAATTGAAGTCAGAGCAAATTCAAGTCTGGGTAATTCAAAAGTTAGAGTATTCTAAGCTTTGGATAGTCTAAGTTTTTAGTATTCTTCAATAGCTTTTCAGTCTTTCCGATTTCCAGACGAGATTGTAACCTTGAGTGTTTGTTATTCTTCATAAATTAGTGAGAAAACAGTGGACGTAG
>JXTB01000402.1:241426-276950 GCA_002914805.1 Parasponia andersonii
GGGACGTCCTCGAAGACGACTTTTCTCTTCTTCGAGCAGTCGACCTTCTCCTTCCCTTTTGATGGCGGCGTACTCTCGGGTGTTTTGTTTTTTGCTATTGACCCGAGAGTTGACGGAGGAGCTCGCAGACCGCTTCCAATGACCATCTCTGTACAACAGAATATGTTAGTGAGTGAGGAAACGAAATATAAAGGAAATTAGAGTGAGCGTGCAATTACCTTCTTCCTGTGGAGCTGGTTGAGGAGCTGGTGGGGACACGGTCTCTAGAGATGAGGGCTCTGAGCGAAGTGGTGTGGCCGGTGCCTTTCTTTTTCTTATCCTGGAGGACGAGGTACCCAAGTCCGCCTTCTTTCTGGGCTTCTTCTTCGAGCTCGCTGGTTTGGAGGAGATAACCGAGGGGTCTGGGAACACGGCACCCCTTGGAATCAGACCGCAAGCGACCAGATTCTTCGATATGCCTAGAACCTTCCAGTTAAATTCTTCAACTAGAAGCTCGTTGATTGCACATACTCTTGCGAGCTGATCACTGAAGAGTCCTGGTCGATCCCTATTATCTACAATGATATTGGGAATGCGATCAGTATAAAGAATAGATATACAAATAAGACTAAATTGGAAGACTACCTACCGGGGTTTTGGAAGAAGCCATTGGCTGCATAGTCAAAATGGAAGAATGCATTTTTCCATTTTCTCATGTTGTTGCGAACCCCGTAGATCGTTTTTATGGCTTGATTCGACCACTTGCTCGCATAGAAGAAGCCAAAGTCTGACGGATTTGATTTCACTTGGTAGAACTAAGCGAATTCCTCAGGAGAAGGGGTTTCTAAACCTAATTTATGATACAAAATATACAAGCCTACCATATACCTATAAGTATTAGGGGTCAATTGAAAAGGGACGACCCCATAGTAATCTATTATCGATTTTATGTACGGATGGAGGGGGAGATGCACACCGCATTTGAGAACTGCCTCAGAAAAGGAAGCGAGTCCACGAGGGGGTGTGTGTGGACGGTTGAACTCCATTAGAAGACGCAGGGGGATAACGATCTTGTAGCTGCTCGCGATTTTCCTGAGTTTGTTCGGCGTACAGCTCGTTCGAACACTTGTGCATGACCAGTTCCCCTCTACATATTGATAGCCAGAAGAAAATGCCGGAGCATCCCTAATGTGTCTGGGCCATTGATCCTGGGGGAGATCTCCTATTCGAGGACTACTTTGTCTTGCCCCAGTTATTTCTATCTCGGGTTCAGGCTCGAGATAATCCTCAAGGTTAATGGAACTAACACTTAAGCCGGATTCCCCAGAAAAGGCATTTCCTTCCCTAAATAGTTCCTCACTACTAGACATCTGAAAAGAAATACGCAGGGACTCAGATATTGAGGATTTTTACTATGCTAACATTCTGGGTATTTATCCTAAGGTTGCATTAAACAAACAAGTTTATTCCTAAATGGTCTACGGGTTCATCAGAAAGTGTTCGAACAGTTCATCAGAAAGTGTTCGAGCAGTTCATCAGAAAGTGTTCGAGCAGTTCATCAGTAAATGAACTGTCAGTTCAGTAAGAATAAATTAGGGTATCAGACCCTAGAGATTCTTTTCATAGGATCATTTCTAAGTGATATCTAGTAGTTCTACTCTACAGACTAAAAAAAAGGAGTATAAGGGGAACAAATCTCTTGTTTCACTTCGTGAAATGAGTTTATTCCCAGATTGAAGTTATTTTCAAGAATGAAAGGAATAAGAGAAGGCACTGACCTTTCTTCAGGAGAGGGAGGTTTGAGCCGATTCGAAACTTTGTCAGAGAAGAAGCGGTGTTTGGAGCGACCTGGGAGATAGAACAGCGCTAGGGTTCTGAGAATTTCTGAAGTAATCTGAGAGAAACAGTAAAATGAAACAGGAACAGATGGTTTCTGATATTTATAACCTAAGCACCATTAGATCGCAGCCGTAGATCAGAGGATTTGAATTTTAAATCTGAAGGCTAAGGATTGCGCGGGATTTGAATCTATCCGAAAAGTCAGGATTGTTTAAAATTTGAAAAGATTTGGTTTTAAAAGTGACGGTTGGTATCAATCAGGCTTCCTCGAATTTCGCTCTTAGCTACACGTGTTCCGTTCTGACAGAAAAAAAGATACGCGTGATCTTGAGAGTGGAGATTTGGAATCTGACGGATCTTCGACTACTCAGACCACAAGTTTAAGTTATGACATCACAAGGTCGCATGGTAATTGGAAGCTCCATTTCGTCCTAAAGAACTGATGGAGCTGGGGGGCAATTGTTGTGCGGTCTACAATCCTAAGGTCGCATAAGGGTTATATGCGACCTCCTCTGTGAAGGTTATATGCGACCTCCTCCCTGAAGGTTATATGCAACCTCCTCCGTGATGGTTATATGCGACCTCTTCCACAGGTTTTGTGCGACCTTCTCCGTGCAGTTTGCCTTGTCAAACAGGAAACCTATAAGAAGAGGGAAACACGTAAATGCTATAAAAGAAACCTACAAGAAGAGGGAAACAAGTAAATGCTATGGAAGAAACCTACAAGGAAAGGGAAACTGAAGTCTCCTATTTGTGATTAACTAGTTATCCGTTTTGAATAGTTATCCAATTATATTGTTACTTAATTTACGTTACCCAATTGTATAGTTACCCGTTTATACAATTAGGATCCTAGAGACATAAGGATCCTAGGAACATAAGGTTACCTTTATCTATATAAAGGGGACTCTATGTTCCGAAGAAGGGACCAAGTCACAGAGAAACCAAGTCACAGAGAATTGAAGTCAGAGCAAATTCAAGTCTGGGTAATTCAAAAGTTAGAGTATTCCAAGCTTTGGGTAGTCTAAGTTTTTAGTATTCTTCAATAGCTTTTCAGTCTTTCCGATTTCCAGACGAGATTGTAACCTTGAGTGTTTGTTATTCTTCATAAATTAGTGAGAAAACAGTGGACGTAGGCTCATCTTTTTCGGGGCTGAACCACTATAAAATCCTCTCTCCTTATTTGCTTTGATTATTATCTCAATTCACACAAGCCACATCTCTTGATTTTTTCTAAATTTATTGTTGATCAAAACCTCCATCAACATAAGGCAATCAGAAATCTACTAGAAGAAAGCTCCTACAACGATGGAGTTGGAATCTAAAGCTCCTGAAAAGTTTCTCACCTCTGTTATTTGTCCTCCATGCTCTCTAGCAACGAGGTCAAGGAGGAGCTCGAGTCTTTTTTGTGAAAAAACGAGCTCTTATTCTTTAGTGCTTGAGAATGAAAGAGGAAAAAAAAAAAGAAATTGTCATTTTTCAAGAAAACACCGTAGAAAACAGGACGCAGTATATTTGTAATTATTTTATGAAAGCACCGTGTTTTGCCTAATTTCCTCAAAAGTTGGGGCATGCTGGCTTAAATAAGCCAGCCCTAATGTAATATGGACTAGCTTGTTGACAACTTGAGTTCGTTACTTGATCTTGGAGTGAGGTCCACCAACTCGGCTTCTTTCTCTTTGACCATACGCGGTAGTTAAAAAGAGCAACTTTTTATGCTTCGATATTTACCAGGGAAGGTCTAATTAGGAAGAGAGGGAGAATCGCCCTTTGATCATTCATGCTTTCAAAACAACGAAGAAAAGTATAACATTTAACACGAGGGCAAAAGGGCATGAAAAGAGAAGTGTAATTAATATGAGAATTATAAAAGAGGGTTATAAAAAGGCAGTGTGTACTGAGTTCTTACATAGACAACAGCTTTAATATATATATATATATATATATATATATATTGGTTTTATAGTATTATTTTCAGAGAAATTTACAATCGGTTCTTCTTTATGCCTTATATTTCAAAATACTCATTTTTTATTTTTCTTTCAAAATATTTATTTTTTAGGTATATATTTCGCTTATAAAATGTATTGTATACATTTATATTGTAAATTTTTACATATGGTCTATATTGTTGGGAATTTGACTTACCCAGACTCGCCTCTCCCAAGATCCCACTTCAAAGAAATGTCAAAATAATAGAGAAATAATAATAGGGAATAGAAATCAATCTCACAATACAAGAATTTAAGTAGAAAATTCTTAAATCAGAAAAAAAAACTACTGTCTCTCAAAAAAGAAATTTCATTATATGAAAAGTTTGGTCAATCACATAGATTTTCCTCTTTTCTACCCAATGACCCCAATATACCCAAGTAATTTCTCATAAATATTCTCTCACTCATACCTTACACTGCCACTCTTTGAAACTCCTTCTTTTACAAAGAAACTCTACTCTCTTTGAAAGGAGAAATAAAGAGAAAGAAATGATTTAATTAGAAGAGAGAACTTGAAATATTTTCAAGTTTTGAGATGAAGAGAATGATGAATGAAGTCTCTATTTATAGGCCTTGAAAGATAGTGAGAATAATACCTTTTACTATTGCTATTACGGCTGCCCCTTTTCACTATTGCTATGACGGCTGCCATTTTCACTATTGCTATAACGACTGCCCTTTTTACTTCTATTCACACATACATCAACAATCTCCCACTTGAAGACTTGATTTCAATCACATCTTCACATACGTCTCATCTCATAGCTTATATTGCTATCATTGTCTTTACTGACAATCATACTCCACCATATGAGTATACATACCACTTAGAATTGACGAATTCTAATAATTTTATCTCGGCTCATGTCAAAAGAACCTTGCTGATAATTATGGTGCTAACTCCCATGTTTGGCTTCTCCGGGAGTCCATCAGCCATCGACATCATTCAGTATATGCCTTACATCAATGTAAACCAATGCATGTGTGCAAACTTACTGCCACTAATTATAACACATCCTCTTTCATGGCGTCTTTGGAGATTAGCGACATACTATGAAGATGTACATATCATGATCATCTCCATCATAGGAGACAATATTAGCAGCATCACTATATTTAGAGCGTTTTGCCGAGCCCGCTCCACCTTTTTGATAATTTCTTTTTAGGTGCCCAGATTGTCCACACCCCCAGCAAATTACATTCTTTTTCATGGAGTTTTTTTTTCCTAGTGTCAACTGCCAAGGTTGAGCCTTCAGATGAAACATTACTTCCACCACCCATCAGCCTTCTTTCTTCAAACAAAAGTTTACTTGTGACCTCAGAATAAACTACAGTCTCCTTCCCACGCACCAAAATAGGTTTTATATACTCATAGGAAGGTGGAAGAGACCAGATGAATCGCAATGCCTTATCTTCATCTTCAATCTTCACTCTAATAACCTCCAATTCAGAAACGACACCATTCAAGACACTTAGATTATTAGAAATTTTTGTACCTTCATTCATACGCAATGTATAAAACTGCTCCTTTAGGTATACTCGATTTGAGACACTTTTCGCCTAATACAATTCTTCAAGCTTTCTCCAAAGATCTTTGGCCGTTATTATTCCAAGCACATTTGCAAGGATATTTTTGGCCAAATACATACGTATCGCACTTGTAGCTTTCTCATCTAGATTATCCCAGTTTTCATCGCTCATACTGGATTTCTTAGAATCTCTGCCCTTATAAGCCTCTCTGCCTTTCAAAATTTTATGTAATCCAGATTGAATTAATAAATCCTTGACTTGCATTTGCCACAAGCCAAAATTGATGTTCCCATCAAATTTCTACACATCAGCTCTAACCGGAATTGAAATCTTGTTTCCTGACATCTTGCTTCGTACTTCTAACTTGAAAAATCGCTAAGAAAATTTTCAAGAAAGATTAAAGAGTTCAAATGCTCCCTCTTGAACACAGTATCCTTACACATAATTTTTTAGACTAACACCAAGCTATAGTACACTAAAGAACCCCGCTCTAATACCACTTGTTGGGAATCTGACTAACCCAGATTCGCCGCTCCCAAGATCTCACTTCAAAGAAATATCAGAATAATAGAGAAATAATAATAGGAAATAGAAATCAATCTCACAACACAAGAATTTAAGTGGAAAATTCCTAAATCAGGAGAAAACCCACTGTCTCTCAGAAAAGAATTCAGTATATGAAAAGTTTCTACAATCACATAGATTTCCCTCTTTTCTACCCAATGACTCCAATACACCCAAGCACTTTCTCACAAGTATTCTCTCACTCATACCTTACACTTCCACTCTTTGAAACTTCTTCTTTCACAAAGAAACTCTATTCTCTTTGAAAGGAGAAATAAAGAGAAAGAAAGGATTTAATTAGAATAGAGAACTTGAAATGCTTTCAAGTTTCGAAATGAAGAGAATGATGAATGAAATCTCTATTTATAGGCCTTGAAAGATAATGAGAATACTACCTTTTACTATTGCTATTACGGCTGCTCCTTTTCACTATTGCTATGACGGCTGCCCTTTTTACTTCTATTCACACATACGTCAACATATATTTACCGTGTAAATTTATATATGTGGTATATATTTTAAAATGTAAATTACTTTATGAATACAATTTTATTCATGAAATGTATGCTACAATATCCATTAGTTCATAAATAAAATACGTGTGGTATACATTTCTTAAAAAAAATATGTATAAAAGAAAAACAACAATTGGTATTATGAAAATATGCTTAAAAAAGAGGTATTTAAAATCTTTTTTTAGGACTTCTTAAAAAAAAAAAAAACAAGCCCTAAGTCTAAAAAATTTAAAAAATGAGGAAATTATGCAATTCACGAAATTTTAAAAAATATATATTAAATATATGACATAGCTCTTTTTTATTCTTTCCGTACGGCGTTTTATTGGAAAATACCACATTTGACTACTGAGAATTCTATCACTGCTTCTTCTTCCTTATTTTGCACTCCCCTCCTGGACACAACCTCCATTCCCAGCTGACTAACTCTAATTTCTTCTTAGCTTCATCCTGGATCAGATCACCAACGCCATCTGTCAGCAATACATTCGCATAGACGTACGATGTGCACACCCTTGATGAAGGCATCAACGCCGGAAAGGTTGGAGTAGTTGATGATGTCAATCCAAAGGCCGTTGAGCTTCTCAAATCCAGGATTGCAGACAATTGGGAAAAATTCCTGAAACAATCTTCCCCTCATTTTAGGTAATCTATCGAAAGTGATTTCTCAATTTTATTGTTCTTGTAAAAGCTTAGGTCTTTGTTTAATTCTCGAGAAACTATAATAATTTATCTAAGAAATTAGCATATCAAGCTCAAGTTTCTGGGTGTATTTGTAGTATAAATAATACAAGTAGTTAAACAAAATGGGTAATTGATATAGAACATTATCAAACTAAAGGTAGAGTTGATTTGCTAATTTAAATGTTTTTATTTGATAATCGCATGAACCTAAACAAAGCTATAATCATATTTGCCCATTGTTGCTAACGGTAAAATACTTGATGAAATGCCAAAATGAATTGGAAAAAAAAAAAGACTAGAAAGTTTAGTTAGCTTGGTAACCGGTTACCATGTCACAACCCAAATCCCGGGGTAGTGGCAGAAGGGCGATTTCACAAAAATTAGAATTTTTTTTATGTATTATGAATTCCAACTAGTGGACCTATCCCACAGTTTATAGTCACCAATAAATACAGACTAAAAAATTATAAGAAAAACCAAATTTAAAATATAAACAAAGCATCATCATTCACACCTCAACATCAAACTAGTATGACATATATAGTTACAGACATTTTCAAAGTAACATACTTAACATAAATGCTAGCAATATCCATAAATTTAACAAGAGTTAAACACGAGTCTTATATTCACACTCCTAGCATTACTAAGTCTCAAACTACGAATAAAAGATAACTTCTTATTCCGCTTATTGACCGTCAATGCCACACTGGACACCACCTGTGGAGAAAGTAGGGAAGGTGAGCATAAATTGCCTAGTAGGTTACCCAATTTTCCTTTTTGGAAAAATCCTTTATAAATCTCAAAACATCTGCATGGTTAATAGTACTAGAAAATATTTCTATAAATATTAAGGATTTAAACCATTTACAGAAAACCATGCTAAAAATCAAAACTAGATATCCAGGTCAAAACATATAAAAATCTCAATTAAAAATAAGCATAATGCACATCACATAAATCAACACATCACATGAGTTCTCATCCTCTCATCACAACTAAAGCAACTTATACGACATGTATTGAGTGCTCTCTACCTGACATCTATCTCTGAAAACCGGAAGGACACTCATGTGTCAAATCCTACCGAACCAGAGGGGCACCGAATGCCTACACCTACCGAATGAAAATAGTCAGAAAACAAATCCCGTACGGGTTTACGGGCTCTCACCGAAGGCGGGTGTACTAGTCCGTCTACTACAATACCGTGATGCCTAAGAGGACTCTCATGTATGATCGTATGAAATGTGCAATATATAGAGTCTCAAATAACCATGCAGTAGTTTAATATTTTAGACATGCTCTAATTTTTAATTAAAATCTATTTTGTACTTTAAAATCCAAAAGTACAGTTTCTATGGTTTTACCAAAATCCAAGTATAAACACTTATATAAAATCATATTAAAAATATCTAGAGCATTTTACAATGTTTCATAAATTCATAGTTCATTAAAATAACTATTCAAATAATTCAATTTAATAAAATCACGAAATTTCATTTTTCAGAATAAATTCCAATTTTAATGAAGATAATAGAAAACAAGGAAATTGAATCCCCTACCTTGAAATAGTAATTATGCTGAGCTAACGACGCTAGAAATATCCTTAATTGATCACCGGGTTGTTCGGACAGTTGTTCTCGAATCTCGTCACATTCACTTGAAAAGTTAACTTTTCAAACGGAGTCTCGGATTGAGAAACAGAGGTTGCCACTGAATTCAAAACACCCAAAAATATTGGTTTTGATATAAAGTTCGTCAAAAACGGGTCTTGGTACAGAATCGGCCCGTGGCATGCAAAACGGTGCAAATCACGATCTATTTTCTAGATTTTCGTGCCACTTCGTAATATAGTAATATTTTATATCAAACTTCATGTCCCAACCTCACTGAGTCTAAATTCGAAGTTAGAACTCAGTTTCGAGATCCCGAACATTAAATGGGCTCAAAATCCAAAAATTATAAAAATACCACATTTTGAAAATAATTAGAAAAATACCACATTTTCATCCTGATAATTAACGATCTTCCAGCTATCATTTTAACACTTAAAAATCATGGAATTTCATGTTTCAAACTCCTCTGTCACGTGGTAAAATTTTCTCGGGAAAAATAACTCAATTCTGAAATAATTACGAAAATACCACAAAAATTAAATATTAAAATATTGCTACAGTATTCAACTTCTCACCGGAGCCGAGCTGGAGTCTGAGAGTGGTCGGCAATCAAAGCTGGAGTTGAGACGAATCCAACGGTGGTAGTGGTGCGGTGATCGGACGTCGGACGGCGGAACGGTGGGCAAAAAACAGGTCGGCAGGTGGTGGCTTTGGGCTGCGATTTCTCCGGCGAGAGGCGGCGGTTCACGGCGGCAGTACCCGGCGCTGGTTTGTCGACATCTTCTGGTCACGGCGAGTGAGCGCATCTGGCACGGTGGCGGCCGGTGGGGCCTCAGGTGAACAGTGACCGTGGGTGGCTTCGGAGGACGTCCGTGGAGAAAAAGAAGAAATGAGGGGTTTTTATGCAATTTTCAAAAACTATAGCAGTGGGACACGTGGCGCAATCTGATTCAACCGAAAAATAAGTTTATGAAATTCCACTTTGGCCACAATTTTAAAAAGATTCTTTCACTTTAGTCCCTCCTTAATTACACTTTTGTCCCCAGTTTGAAATTTCTTTTTCACTTTTGTCCCAAATGCACCTAGACTTTATCTTGTCTAGATTTAACACCAAATTTATTTCTAATTTTTATTTAATTAATCCAAAATTACCAAATTACAAAATTACCCTTGAAGTAAAATTACTTAATTACCCTTACAAAATTTAGGATTTTACATCCTCTCCCCCTTAAAAGAATTTCGTCCTGAAATTCGGATACAAGGGTCAAAGTACAACTTCAAGTTGGAAATTAAATAGATAAGGATATTTTTCATACATTTCTGCTTCTAGCTCCCAAGTGGCTTCGTCTTCCTCATGGTGTTGCCAAAGGACCTTGACAAGTGGTATTTCCTTATTTCGAAGCACTTTGAGCTCTCTACTCAGTATTCGAACTGGTTGTTCCTCATATGTTACATCCTCTTGTAATGGCACTTCCATATACTGGATAACATGCGATAGATCAGGCACATACTTCTTGAGCATCGAGACATGAAAAACATTATGTACTCGGCCCAATTGTGGTGACAATTACAAGCAATACATTATGGGCCCAATTCTAGAAGTAATCTCAAATGGTCCAATATATCTTGGACCCAATTTACCTTTAAGCCCAAATCTAGTGATCCTACGCCTTGGCGTTACTTTCACAAATACTTGATCACCAACTTCAAACACTACTTCACGTCTCTTTGGGTCTGCATAGTTTTTCTGACGACTTTGCATGACTTTAAGCCTTTGTCGAATATTGTAAATTTTCTCAGTAGTCTCTTGTATCATTTCTGGCCCAAGAATGACAAGCTCTTCTGCATCAGCCCAACACAAGAGTGATCTATATGGTCTTCCATATAATACCTCATATGGAGCCATGCCAAGACTGGCTTGGTAGCTGTTATTATAAGAAAACTCCACCAATGACAGGTGATCATCCCAGCTTCCACCAAAATCCAGTACACAAGAGCGAAGCATGTCTTCTAGAATCTGAATAGTCCTCTCAGATTAACCATCTGTCTAAGGATGGTGAGCAGCACTGAGATTTAGTTTCGTTCCTAAAGCTCTCTGCAAAGCTCTCCAGAACTTAGAAGTAAATATTTGGTCTCTATCCTAACTATGCTTGATGGCACTCTATGCAATCGAACAATATTTTCAATATAGAGACGACTAAGCTTGTTGAGTGAAAAATCAGATCTGATCGGTATGAAATAAGTAGTTTTCATCATACGATCAACAATTACCCGAACTGCGTCGTTCTTTCTTCGGGTCATAGGCAAATCCATTACAAAGTCCATGGTGATTTTATCCCACTTCCACTCTAGTATGGATAAAGACTGTAGTAGTCCAGCTGGTCTCTGGTATTCAGCTTTAACTTGCTGACATGTCATGCACTTAGCCACAAAAGTAGCTATATCACGTTTCTTACCTTTCCACCAATACTGTCTCTTCAGGTTATGATACATCTTGGTGCTACCAGGATGTACTATGAACTTAGACTTATGAGCTTCAATGAGAATGGTCTCTCTAAGATGAGGATCATTAGCTACTGCTAGCTTGTCTTTGAAAAGCACAAATCCTTCTCTATTCGTACTTTAACCTTCTAATTGTTCACCACTTTCGAATTGATTCCAGATTGTTCTCAACTCTTGGTCTTGCCATTGACTTTGCTGCACAGTTTGGAGAAGTGTAGGTGTGGCCACGAAATTACTGAGGTAAACAGCATTTCCAGATTCACTATAAGTTATAATCACCAATTACCAATGAGTTCTTCCAATCTTGAAATATCAGTGCCGCTAAGGAGCTAAGCGGTTTACTACTCAAGGCATCAGATACAACATTGGCCTTGCCAGGATAGTATTGTAGTTCGAAGTCATAATCTTCCATATACTCAACCCAACTTTGTTGTCTCAAATTCAGATCCCGTTGGGTGAAGAGATATTTCAAACTCTTATGATCAGAAAATATCTCAAATTTCACACCATACAGATAACACCTCCATATTTTGAGTGCGAAAATTATTACTACAAGTTCCAGATCATGAGTAGGATAGTTTCTCTCATGCAGCTTCGATTGACGAGAAGCATACGCTACAACTCTACTATTTTGCATCAGAACACTTCCCAATCCCATCTTAGAAGCTTGGGTACACCATATAAGGTTCATTACTCTCAGGAACTATAAGAACAGGTGCAGTTGTCAAACTGTGGTTCAATTTCTTGAAAGCTTATTCATAATCACTATCCCAAATGAACTTGACATCCTTCTTGGTCAGCCTTATCAATGGTAATGCAACCCTTGAGAAGTTCTAAAAAAAACGACAATAATAACCTGCTAAACCGAGGAAACTTCGTATCTCTGTCACATTCTTTAGTCTTTCTCATTTTAGAACAGCTTCTACCTTAGTAGGATCGACTGAGACACCTTCTTGAGAAATTACATGCCCCAAGAATTTAACTTCTAACATCCATAAGTCACATTTTGATCTTTTGGCATATAATTGTTGACTTCTCAAGACTTCAAGCACTATTCTCAAATGTTCGGCGTGATCTTCTTGAGTCTTGGAATACACCAGGATATCATCAATAAAAATAACTACAAAACGATCCAAGTATGGCCTAAAAATTCGATTCATGAGGTCTATAAAAACTGCAGGCGCATTCGTCAAACCAAAAGGCATTACCAGAAACTCAAAGTGACCATAATGAGTTCTGAATATTGTTTTCAGTATATCTTCCTCTCTTATCTTCAACTGGTGATAATCTAATCTCAAGTCAATCTTAGAGAAAAATCTTGATCTACCAAGTTGATCAAACAACTCGTCAATCCTTGGCAAAGGATACTTGTTCTTTATCATGAGCTGGTTTAAACTTCTGTAGTCCACACATAGCCTTAAAGTACCATCAGCTTTCTTGGCAAACAGAACAGGAGCACCCCAAGGAGAAGTACTACTTTGAATGAAACCCTTGGATATCAAATTTTCCAATTGTTCCCTCAATTCGTTCATCTCTATAGAAGTCATGCGGTAGGCTGGAATAGAAACTGATTGAGCTCCAGGAACAAGGTCAATACAGAACTCGATCTCTTTATCTGGTGGTAGCCCTGGTAAATCCTTAAGAAATACCTCTGGATATTCACTCACCACCAGAATCCATAGGTCCTGATCATTAGCTCTTACTTCACCATCAATGGCAAATAAGTTTCCATAACACTGAAGTTTCTTCCTACCACCTAAACAGGCTTTAAGAATAGGACTTGGTTTCAAAGAATTCATTTAGGCTTGATATATTATGGGTCGTCCATCATCCAAAAAAAGAGTCACTCACTTATCATAACAATCGATAATACTTGGATAACCAATCCATACCGAGTATTACATCATATTGTTTCATTGGTAATACAATTAAATCAGCAAATAATTCTTTACTATTAATCATCACACAACAAGATTTACACATACTAGACATATCGGATACACCACCCAAAGGTGTTCCTAAAGTCAAGGCATAATCCAACTCAGAAATTCTAACCCCAAAAGTTGAACAAACAACAAGGATATGAATGAATGAGATACATCAGTGTCAAACACAACACGTGCCCAAGAATATGAAATAAGAACCATACCGTCAACAACACCTCGACCAATGTGTTTATTGGTACCATCAGTTCCAGAAACTGCATAAGCTTGGCCAGTGACTTTTCCTTTTCCCTTATTGCCTTTTCCTTGTTCAGGACGACTGTTGCTAGATCCCAGACCACTGCTACCATATCCACGCCCGCCTTGACTCCCTGAAGCCTGAGGAGTCTGGAAATTCTGAGTATAACCCTGGGGGCGGTACTGGTGTTGGTAAGGTGGCGAAGATGAAAAAGGCTGAAAAACACCCTGAGACTATGGCAACCTAGCTTGAGTGTTCTGGGGAGGTGCTAAACTAGAATAACTTCTAAGTGGTCCTCACTGAGAAAGAGGAGATTTCTGCAGACGTTTTGGGCACTCATTCCTCCTATGGCCCTGCTGACCACAGTGGTAACACATATAGGGGCTGAACCTTTTATTACCTGCTGAATCACTGCTAGTATAACTTCTGCTGTAAGGTGAACCTTGAGCAGACCATTGTCCTTAGTTTCTCTTGTTCATTTTTCTCTCGTTGCTTTTATTCTTCCTTGCACCCTGCTCATTTTCTACGGCTTCAGCTTGTTGGGCAGCTAGCACTACTTCAGAAATAGTGGCAAACGAGTGAATAGCAATACAGTTGTGGATGTTTCGATTCAGACCATTCTTGAACTTCGCAATTCGGTAAGTATCACTCACCACTGGGCTAAGGGCAAGGTTTGCCAATTCTGTGAATTTCATCAGGTGTTGGTTTACTGTTCTATTCCCTTAAGTAAGTCTCTCAAAATGACCAACCACTTCAGCTTGTTGATCATCGTTTGCATATTGTGCTTTGAAAAGTCTCTCAAATTCTTCCCAAGTTATGCTTTCTACGTTTTGCATAACCTCAATTGTCTCCCACTAATGGATAGCATTTCTCGTCAAGCGAGAAATAGCAAACACAGCCCAAAACACTCTAGGAGTACCCAGGATCTGAAAATGTCGTGTCATCTCACACAACCATGCATTGGCAACTAGTGGGTCTGGAGTTCCATCATATTGTCTATGCTGAAGGCGCATAAACTTTTGAAGATAATCAGCCTGATCGGATTGACGCTCTTGCTGTGGTTGAGGTTGAGGCTGAAGGTTAGGACCTTGCATTTCAAAGAAAGCATGACGCATAGCTTCGAAAAATTTGTTGAAATCTAGCGGAATTGGAGGGGGCTCGGCACCAGGTTAGCGCCTCGGAGCTCTCCTAGGAGGCATTTTTGAATGTCTGAAATGATATACCAAACTTTTAGTAAGGTAATAATGCATATCGTCATAAAAATAATTTTAATCTAGTTTAATGGTACTATGCCCGAGGTATTTAAAACTCAAAGCTCTGATATTACAAATTCTATCACGACCCAAACCCCGAGGTAATGGCAGAAGGGAAATTTCACAAAAATTGGAAATCCTTTTTTTTTTTTTTTACATATTATGAATTCCAACCAGTGAACCTATCCCACAGTTCATAGTCACCAATAAACACAAAATGAAAAATTATAAGAAAAACCAAATTTAAAATATAAACAAAGCATCATCATTCACACCTCAACATCAAGCTAGTATGACATATATAGTTACAGACATTTTCAAAGTAACACACTTAACATGAATGCTAGCAATATCCATAAATTTAATAAGACTTAAACACGAGTCTTGTATTCACACTCCTAGCATAATCAAGTCTTAAACTACGAATAAAAGATAACTTCTTATTCCGCTTGTTAACCATCAATGTCATACTGGACACCACCTGTGGAGAAAGTAGGAAGGGTGAGCATAAATTTCCCAATAGGTTACCCAATTTTCTTTTTTGGGAAAAATCCTTTATAAATCTCAAAACATCTGCGTGGTTAGTAGTACTGGAAAAGATTTCTATAAATATTAAGAATTTAAACCATTTATAGAAAACCATACTAAAAATCAAAACTAGATATCCAGGTCAAAACATATAAAAGTCTCAATTAAAAATAAGCATAATGCACATCACATAAATAAACATATCACATGAGTTCTCATCCTCTCATCACAACTAGAGCAACTTATACTATATGTATTAAGTGCTCTCTGCCTGACATCTATCTCAAAAAACCGAAGACATACCCATGTGTCAAATCCTACCGAACCGGAGGAGCACAGAATGCCTACGCCTACCAAATGGAGAAAGTCAGAAAACAAACCCTGCGCGGGTTTATGGGCTCTCACCGAAGGCGGGTGTACTAGTCCGCCTACTACAATACCGTGATGCCTAAGCAACTCTCTTGCATGATCATATGAAATGTGTAATATATAGAGTCTCAAATAACTATGCACTGATTTAACATTCTAGACATGCTCTAATTTTTAATTAAAATCTATTTTGTACTTTAAAATCCAAAAGTACAGTTTCTATGGTTTTACCAAAATCCAAGTATAAAAACTTGTATAAAATCATATTAAAAATATCTAGAGTAGTCTATAATATTTCACAAATTCATAGTTCATTAAAATAACTATTCAAATTATTCAATTTAATAAAATCACGAAATTTCATTTTTCAGCATAAATTCCAATTTTAATGAAAATAATAGAAAATAAGAGAATTGAATCCCCTACCTCGAAATAGTAATTATGCTGAGCTAACGACGCTAGAAATATCTTCAATTGATCATCGGGTTGTCCGGACAGTTGTTCTCGAATCTCTTCACGTTCACTTGAAAAGTTGACTTTTCAAACGGAGTCTCGGATTGAGAAACAAAGGTCACCACTGAATTCAGAACACCCAAAAATATTGGTGTAGATATAAAGTTCGTCGAAAATGGGTTTCGGTACGAAACCAACTCGTGGCACGCAAAACATTGCAAATCACTAGTTATTTTCTCGATTTTCGTGCCACTTCGAAAAATAGTGATATTTTATATCAAAATTCATGTCCCGACTTCACTGAGTCCAAATTCGAAGTCAGAACTCAGTTTCGAGGTCCCGAACATTAAATGGGCTCAAAATCTGAAAATTATAAAAAAATACCACATTTTGAAAATAATTAGAAAAATACCACATTTTCATCTTGACAATTAACGATCTTCCAGCTGTCGTTTTAACACTTAAAAATCATAGAATTTCATGTTTCAAATTCCTCTGTCACGTGGTAAAATTTTCTCGGGAAAAATAACTCAATTCCGAAATAATTACGAAAATACCACAAAAATTAAATATTAAAATATTACTATGGTATTCAACTTCTCACAGGAGCCAAGCTGGAGGCCGAGAGTGGTCGAAAATCAGAGCTGGAGTCGAGACGAATCCAACGGTGGTGGTGGTGCAGTGATCGGATGTCGGACGGCGGATCGGTGGGCGAAAAACCGATCAGCAGGGGGTGGCTTTGAGCTGTGATTTCTCTGGCCAGAGGCGGCGGTTCACAGCGACAGTATCCAGCACTGATTCATCGGCGTCTTCCGGTCACAGTGGGAGGGCGCGTTTGGTACGGCGGCGGCCGGTGGAGCCTCGGGTAAATAGTGACCGTGAGTGGCTTCGGGGGATGTCTATGGAGAAGAAAGAAGAAATGGGGGGCTTTATGCAATTTTCAAAAACTGTAGCAGTAGAACACGTGGCACAATCTGATTCGATTGAAAAATAAGTTTCTAAAATTCCACTTTGACCACAATTTTAAAAAGATTCTTTTACTTTAGTCTCTCCTTAATTACACTTTTGTCCCCAGTTTAAGATTTTTTTTTCACTTTTGCCCCAAATGCACCTAAACTTTATCTTGTCTAGATTCAACACCAAATTTATTTCCAATTTTTATTTAATTAATCTAAAAATACGAAATTACCAAATTATTCTTGAAGTAAAATTATTTAATTACTCTTACAAAATTTAGGATTTTACAACCAAGTGGACCAATGTTACATGTTTGAAATGACTTAACGAAAAAGAAGTCACACGATATATGTTTAAAATGCCTTAATGAAAAAGAAGTCACACGAAAAAGAAATTAAATATATATATATGTTTTTTTTTTAAAAAAAAAGAAATTACTGATACCCACTAAGTCGAAGTCACACGACAACTTACAATTCATATTTCTAACGTATACATATGAATAGGAATAATAATTTTTTTTGTTGCATGTTTTTTTTTTATTTACGTAACAAAGAAATCTCTTTTAATATATATATATATAATATAGTGATATTTCCTTTACTCTTTAACCAAATCATACTTTTTTTTTCTTTCTTGTGCGGTTGCTAGCAGGTTCTTCCTATGTAACTATAATAAATGTACTTAATTCTTAAATTATCTTCTTAAAAAATGAAAGATAAAAATAAAAGATTCTTAGATTGTTCTGTTTTTTTTTTTGTAATTTTAAATAGGTTTAAAATTGTTATTAAAACTATGAATAATTAGTGATAAATTTAGAACTTCTCTACACTTTAGTTTATATAACAAGGGCTTTTCAAAGTTAATCAAAATTACAAACTGTGCCACTGCTTTTTGACGCTATATTTTGTATTAATGCTGGAAATTGAAACATAAGCTATTATTAATTCACTTTAATTAACTTTAGTTTTTTTTTTTCAAAAAATGTGAAGTTCATTTAATTTCTTTTTTTTGGGTACTATTTTTATCATGTTTTTTTTGCCTCATCTTTTCGTGTATTTCATTTATTTTTCTCACAAAAATATAAATATAAAGATTTTAATCAAGATAACATGATAGACAAAAGGAAAACAAAAAGTAAAAAAGATTTTTATTTATTTTTCCTTTATTTCTTTCAACATTATTTTTTATCGTGGCCCTTTTTTTTTTTCTTGTTGCTCTCACGATACATTACAAAGTATCCTACTTCAGTAACTCATAGATCTAATTTATATATATATATATATATATATATATATATGTTTTTTTTTTTTAAAATGAAATTACCGATACCCACTAAGTCCAAATCACATAGCAACTTACAATTCATATTTCTAATATATACATATGAATAGGAATAATAATTTTTTTTGTTGCATGCTTTTTTATTTATGTAACAAAGAAATCTCTTTTAATCTATATATATATATATATATAAATATATATATATGTGGTGATATTTCCTTGACTGTTTATCCAATTCATACTTTTTTTTTAATTTCTTGTGCGGTTGCTAGCAGGTTCTTCCTATGTAACTATAATAAATGTACTTAATTCTTAAATTATCTTCTTCAAAAATAAAAGATAAAAATAAAAGATTCTTAGATTGTTCTTTTTTGTAATTTTAAATAGGAGTACAATTGTTATTAAAATTATGAACGTAAATAGTCTAATTAGTGAGACCTATTTTGAATTCCCTGTACTTTAATTTACATAACAAGTGTTTTATAAAGTTAACCAAAATTACAAACTGTGCCACTGCTTGTTGGCCCTGTATTTTCCTAATTCATTTAATTTCTGTTTTTGTAATATTTATTATCTTTGACGGTGAACTTCTTGCAATCCCTAAAAAATCCGGTTAGGGCTAAACAATTTAAAAATCTCAGATTTATATAAAAATATTTCTTTATACTTTTCAAATATACTGGAAGTAACCAGTTACACTATTTACGATAACCAATCAAGTTATTTGAGATAGTCGGATAAATTGATTCTCAAGTACCTATTCAATTTTTAAAAAATGATATTATTTCTAAATATTTTTAAAAGTATTTGACGGATTCTTGACAATCTTGATGGATTCTTAATAGATTCTTAATATCGGTAGTAATCTTAATAGATTATTAATAGATTTTTGATAGATTTTTGATGAATTCTCATCAGATTCTTGACTAATTCCCTCCTAAAAGTGGTAGAATCTAATAGTGGTAGTAAATTTAGTTACACATTTGAAAAATGTGGTAATTATCTAATTAACCCTAATTCTAGGGTTTACTTTAACTTTCAATTTTGTGATTTAGGCTTTCAAATGAAGTTTCAAGTTTGGGCTTTAAACGAAATTTCGGGCCGGCCTTATATGAAAGTTTTTAAGCCCAAGCTTGATCCTAAGATTAATCGGTTTTGAGCCATGCTCGGTCCTTGTTCAAGTTCTTTTTATTTTATTCTTTTTTACCTGGCCCACTGAGTTTTGGGCTTTTGGATTCTTTTTACTCCCTGTGTGACAAAAGAAAACATACTTAACGCTTTTATTCTTGGTTCATTTATTTTTTTAGTATAAATGACGAAGAAAAACCTTCGTGTCTGGGTTTTCTACAAAAACTAACTTCATCTTTTGGCTTCGTAAATAAATACACTCACGTTTAAAATCTCTGCAACATTCTACCCTCCATCAACTAATTAAGTAGTTTAAGCAATGATTAAATATGTGTAAGCAATACCTTACCACTGTTCCTAAACATCAATATGTATTTTTTTTAAAAAAAAAGAAGATACATATATATATATATATTTAAGGCAAATCGTTCAGTCCCTAGTCCCTCGTTGTACTTTTGAGGGACTTGGTACCTATCTAAAACTCAAACAAAATTAATGGCTATAGCAAGTTACTTTAGCAGAGAGCTAAATGACAAATTCCTCAAAAGTTGTAAAAAGTACAACAAAGGGGTGAAAAAGTAAAAACAAATCACTTTAATAATAGAAACTGAAATGGTAATTTTACTAACAAGTTGGAGAGACATTTTGGTGCTTTCACAATACTTTCTTGGTACTTCGGAAGCATTTTTTGGAAGCTCGGAACAAATTTTTCGCCACAAAAAAAAATGATTTGTTGTAGTTCCAACAAATTATTGTCATTTTATTTTTCAATGGGACATTGAAATCTTTTCTGTCTTCTTCTTTTTCAAGGTAATATTGATTCATTGAAAAATATTTTGTCCTCTTCTATTTCATTGAATAAACTTATTTTATAGTAAACACTTATTTATTTCTTATAACATAGATTGAATTATAATTTCAACGAATTATTTAGTATAAAATTTTATTTATTTTATTTATGTTTTTATAAAATTAGATTATATTATGATGTATTTCTTTTTAAGATTGAATTTTTGTTTATAAAAATTGTGCAAGACAATCAGTTAAATGCTCATGTATGTATGTGATAGAATAATTCGATATATAATTCCATGTTTATATTATTAAGAGATAAATAATTTATATGCATATATTGTCAATTTAAAACATTAATGTCATAATGTTTTAGTTATATACATGTAATCCAACATATTATCATAAATCTTTTCATTAGTTGGTGATATTTAACATTAATTTAATTCTACGTGTGCATAGTTTAACACTGATTAGTATAGTATAATAATTAGTCAAACACTATTGCAAGTTATCGTATCATATGCTTAAGTTAGACTATAATAGGTTATTTCTTTTTAATTAGTGAAATTCACATCAAACTAATATTATTGAGCTTAATTTGATAAAGTAGTGGACTATACTTAATAGAACACAATTGCTTAATGTGACTTGCCTAAGTTATATCAGTTGCTTAATATATTACAATTCCACATCAACGAGTTGTTGTGGAAATGCATAAGGTTTCCATTAAAGCGATGAAGAATGTAAAAAATTGCTTTGATTTTGATGGAAATTAGTTAGTAAAGAAAATTGAGGACTCAAGATGATGTGGAGGAATGAGAGATGTCAGTGGCGGATTTGAATCAGAGATTAATGGTTAAAGGATCCGCTTTTTTTTTTTTCTTTTTTTTTTCCAACTTTTATTTTATTTTTTCTATGGCGGTGGCACGATAGGCAACACAGTCGATGTGAGGGAATGGGGGTTGGGTTTAGCGGGCATGAGCCTTGGTGACGAGGTTGGGCTTTGGGCTTCTTGTTGATTGGAGAAGGGAGATAGAGATAGAAACGAAGAGGAAAAGAGAGAAACAGATTGTGGAGAGTTAGTCAATAGAGAGTGGCAGTTCATGAAGATTAGAGAGAGAGACATAACGTGGAAAAAGAGAGCGGCTTTATTTATTTATTTATTTTTTAGGAATAAATTAAACCAAGGTATATTTGTTCATTTACACCTCTATGCTTTAAAGAAAATATTGCATTTATTTACAACTTTCAAATGTAGCCTTTTTTCTATATAACTCACTATAAAAGGAGTAATACTATGGGCACTTTAAGCTGCCAAGAATTATAAAATGTGCCAATTTTTAGTTTTTTAACAAAAGATGAAATGACATTTTTAAGTGAGATTTGATATATTAATTTTATCTTCCATTCAAAGATTGACATCTCTCGTAGTACTTAACATTCGACGGTGCCCATAGTATTACTCCTATAAAAAAGTTGTGTTTCACCAACTTTCTCAAGATTTTTGACAAACCAATTGGTGAAACTAAATTGTGTGGTTAAGCTACAGAAAAAATAATTAGATGGCGTAAAAATTATAGCAAATCATCAAACCAAACTGACTATCTCAATTCGACCAATACGTACATGATTTTCTTAAACACTCCAAACCAAACGTGATGTATATTTGAATTTCAAAAATTTCAAATATTTTAGAAAATGATAGTTTAATAGTTTTTTTTTTCGAAAGATAGAAAATTCTTTACTATAATAAATTGTTGCTACACAATATAAACAATACAATTAGAAAATTTTCTATTAAATAAAGAAAATAATATAGAATAAATTATGCGTACCATACACATATGCCAATTGATTCCCAAAAAGAAAAAAAATACAACAAAGTCACTACTATTATCTCTCAGCAGAGAGTTCTCATGATTAATATTTACTTAATTGCTAGACAAATATGAGTTTACCATACCCACAATGAGTATACAATCAATTTCTACCAAAAGATCAATGAACCTCGAAACATCACAAAATCTGAATCTTCACAAATCAGAGTAGCAAGGTCTATTATTCATTATATCGAAGTATACTATTAATCCCAATAAAATCCATCTAAGTGAATATTACAGCATTTATGATAAAAATCTTCTAAATTTAAATCACATAGAGTTTAATTTATAATAAAATTATAGAAAAATAACATTAAAAAAAATAAAATTAACATAGATTTAAAATCTAAGAGGATTAAATTCTTATAACAACGAGTGAATGGGAACAAAGACCTCCGCACTAATAGAACGATTATTGAATATAAAACTAGGAAATCTTACCAAAGAGAGAGATCAAAGGTCCAGAGATATTTATTTGGTGGCCTTTTCACGAAGGGCTACCTGTTTGCTCGAACTTGTTGTGTTGTAATATTGAGGTTGATCCGAGATGCTGTATATGTAAAGATTTATTTGAGGATTTTTGTCATTGCTTTTTCTTCTGTAAGAAGCTGGAAAATCTTTGGACAGAAACGCGTTGGTGGACATCAATATTTTCTTTGATCCATGCACTAATCCAAGACATTTTGTTACATATTTTACATGAATCCAGTCCTTGAGATTTTGAGCTCTGGTTTATTTGGAACCAGTGAAACGCAATTATTCATTTGGAGCCGTCGCGTACAACAAAGGAGATTCTTACTATTGCCACTCTGTTTCTGGCTGAATTTCAAATCTCAGCTTCGAAGATTTCTGAAGCTCGTACGCCCCTCTCGTGGCAAACTCCCGCACATTGGATTCGTCCTAGTCCTCTATGTTTTAAACTTAATACTGATGCTGCTTTTCGTTCATCTGAGAGGTTTGTTGGTATTGGTGGGGTTATCTGTGACCATTTGGGATGTGTTGTTGCTTGTTGGGCGCTCAAGTTACCTAGATTTTTTTTCCCCGGAAAATTGGAGAACTACTGGCAGTTCTAGAAGGGCTTCGAATATGTGTTGTTCATCATTTTTTTTGGTGCAGGTTATTGAGTCTGATGCTCTCAATGCTATCAACTCAATTATTAAGTCTCGTTCTACTGTAGATCCTATTGTTGATAATATTTGTCATTTTATTATTCCTTTAGCTGGTAATAGTTCACGTCGTTATGTTCCTCGACAAGGGAATATGGTGGCCAATTTTCTAGCTTCTTCTGCATTGTAATATTCTGTAAACAGAGTGTGGGTATCATGTTACCATGCTCTATCTTTAATTTTGTAATTGCTGATCTACAGTAATAAAATCCTAATTTAATTCAAAAGAAAATTTGAAAATTTCCCTATTTGATGGGTAGAAATCAAGAGAAAAGTGTAGAAGATGATGAAGTAGAATGACAGTTTAATACTTATTTCTTAAAACATGCTTATGTTTTAAAGTGTCATATTAGTCTAATACCTCTAAGTTATTTTAGTAATGTGGAACTTTTTATTTTAAATTAAAAAAAAATCTAAACCATGGTCATTGATAAACAATTCTTTTTTAGAAGTATTAATGAACAAGTTTTAATTAAGTGGCCTTAACAGAAAATAACTGGCTTTTAAGTCATCTTAAACAAATGTATATTTATTTAATAAGAAAATAATTTAGTCTCTGTGTCTATAACTGTTAATATATAAGGATTTATCAGTTACTCAGAAAATACCTGGATATATTAACTGAAATACAATAAATATAAACTAGATGAAAAAAAACTCTGATATACAGTTTTTTTTATCAAAGTTTTTTTTTAAAAAAAAAAAAAAAAGTATCAAAAACAGACCTCTAAAATTTTCCTTTAATAAATTTGATTTAGTTGACCAAATGGCCGAAAAAGGTAAACTCTAAATCTATGAATTGACAACCTAAATCGAACAAACCGATTAATAAGTTGGTTTGATTTAGCAAATTTTTTACAACTCTAAAGAGAACCTAACCAAACCAAACCATTTTCACCCGGACAATGTACTTATTTCCTCTTCACTTAATTACCTAAGGGTAATAATTTGCCTCAATATAATTGATTTTGATATATTTTAGTTCAAATTTGATATATTGATTTTGATATATTTTAGTTCAAATTTGATAAAAATTGTGTCATTTTAACTCCAAAACCAAGCAGACTTAATAGAAGTTTCCTCACTTTATAATGAAATTTTTCATCAATTTTTTTCTTTCCAACGAGACTTAAATCAAATTGAGACTTTTGAAGTGAGACCAATAATAAGAAAGAAAATAGCACGAACTAGTAGCCCGTATGGAAAATACTTTTCTCATAGATGCTTAAGGTGTGGGATTCAAACCCCCCCTCCTCTCCCTTCCCTAATTAATTGTAACCTTTAAGTCCCCTAAAAATAATAATAATAATAATGGGAAGACAAGTTGTTGAGTTGAGTATCTGAACTCGGTAGTCAAACCATGGACAAGATATGAAAACAAGGTAGCATCAGGGTGCGAGCGGCTGGGAGAGGTTGGCAATAGGGTGGTGTGGCTGGGAGATTGAAACAGTTGGGTTGGTGTTTGGTGGGAAGTTTGTGCAACGACAATGGTGGAGAGGGCTGCAGCAACTGTGGTTGGGATCGTAGGGTGGAGGCTGCAAGTTGGAGAAAGTGGATAATGGTGGTGGCTTGGAAGAACGATAGTAGCTTTAGGGAATTCTCTTTGCATTTCTTATGTTTATCACTATTGTTATTACTATATTTTAGGATTTTTAAAATTTTTTCCTCATGAATTATTAACTTTGTCTCACTTTACCCTTAAATTATAAAATATTGTATAAATAACCCATTAACCATAAAAATATGCAATTATATTCTAAGCGAAACATTTTTTTTTTCAAATTTGAGATAATATGTACCAAAGTCAAGTCAATTACATTGAGGCAAAGTATTACACTTGACCAATGTGAGCGGACAAAGGGGTAGTTTGTACTTTTCGTTCATATGACTTGCTGCATTGTCACGCATTGTCATGTTAGATGAAAAAAAAACGAGTATAAATCATATATAAACTAATACTTTTGTGCAGTGAAAGATTTGGAATTCTGAAAATACCACGTGTCTAGAGCTCAGTCAAAATGTGCAATTGAAGAAGACGCAACTGAGTCTAAATTAAAAAAAAAAAATAGAAGGAGAAAAAAAAAAAAGACAGCCTATATTTACAAAGCCACCAATATTTTTTTAAAGGGGTAAATAGCGTTGTTGGCCCTTTAACATTTTTCCAGTGTTTTCAAACCTTTTCCTTTTTACATTAAAGTCGCTAATGCATGGTTTTCTTGGTACCATTATCATTAGTCTCATTTACTTTTTCATCTGAAAGGGCATTAAGAGGCCACGTTGTTAGCGAAAAAATTGGGCCACTGATCCTAACATGTCACATATTTGACAATTTGACCTCAAAGTTTTTGGCATGTGAGTCCCTGATGTATTATTTCTTTCTTGCTTTTTTGGTAAGATTTTTTTTTTCTTGCACCCACTTGTCTTTTCCTTAATTTTTTTTCATTACGAAACTTGAGTATACAATTACACACACCTACAATTAAATTTGTAAGAATTTACCCTTAATAATCACAACCCAATCCATTGTAAAATAATTAGAATTTAGAACCAAAAAATTTCTCCACCGTCGTTCTACTTCCAAACTTTTCTTGTTGGGTTGAAAATTCCATTTCTTAATGGAATAGTATAATGATGAGCTTTCATCATTCAAAGCATTATCTAGCATACAGGCAAGTTTATTGTCCTCTTTTCCTCTAATTTATTCATGGTGCGTATTCTCTTTCAAATCTAGTGGGAAAAAGAGAAGGAAATATCACAGAAAGGAGTGTAAGATTCGATAAGCCATAGGCCATACTATTATCTGTACAAATTTGGAACAGAAGCTTTTCAACATTTTTTCGTGACATGGGGATTGTACAAATTTTGAAACAGAAGCTTTTTAACTTTTTTTTTTTGGCGAAATGGGGATTTTAATAGGAATTTCTAAGCAGCTAGTAGAAATTTCTCATTCTAAAGAATATATATTCCCCTATTACAAGCTAAATGTCATAAGCTTCGACCAGTGATGACAAATCACTGCCATTGTGTACACGGCATTCTTTGTTCCTTCAAAGTCACACGACTTTCTTATACGTAGCCTCCATCAGTCTAACCATCTAGCAAAGCATTAATGATCCAGAAGTTTAGATTCTCTATTTTTTATTTTTATTTACATATTTACTCTTTTATTTTTTTTATTTTGTTTTTAATTTTTTTGTGGTTCTTGGTTCATATTACTCGTTCAACCTAACGTTATTTCAGCAAAAATGTTAAAGGATTATTTTTAGTTGGGGTGGCTTTATGTCAAAGTGGTGAATCAAAATTGACAAGTAAATAATATTACTGAGGTGTACAAGGTGAAACTCATTTTAGGAATGACAAAGGTGCTTTATAATAAAAATACAACTTTTTTATATTAGGGGTGCCTTTATGCTATTTAAGACGTAAATATAACCTCTAAAATTTTTTCTTAATGGTTACTATTAAATTACATTGGTTATTATTTTTTTTCAAGGGAAATTACATTGGTTATTGTTAAATTACATAGCCTAAGTTCTTTCTTCTTTCATAATAAAGGAGAGTTTTTTTGACTTCCTATATAGGAAAATTAATTATTTTTTTTAAAGTGAGACTTAACTAATAAGCTTTACTTATTACAAATTAAAGGAAAATACTTACTACTATTTAATTTTCAACCCACCTAATTAGGGATAATAGGAAGTCACGCCTATTCTGGTGAAACCCGAACCTAAGACTGAGATCCTAAATAGTAGGAGTTTTTACTATTTGAGCCAACTCACTTCGTAAAAAAAATTATTAATCACTTTATTCAAATATAATTATGATATATATATATATATTTGCATTTTTAAGAAAATATGATAAATCTAGTCAGCTACGAGGGAAAGTAAACGACAAGTGCCCAGTGTGATTAAATAGTATAGGAACATTAAAGGAATAATTAATAGGAAGATATCTAACATAAGATAAATTATAGCTATGTCAATTAAGCCAAACCCTCAATGCCTTGAATAGTACAGGGTGGAGCTAGGCTCAACACACATTATTTGTGGGCTTGGGCTAAGGTCGGCCTAGGCTCAGCCCTGGCCCTAGGAGGGCCAACTTTAGCCCATCAAGGGCTTGGTCAACATTGGCTTATGGAGTGTTTGAACTAAACTTTTTATTATATTTTCTTAAATGCAATGTTTTTGGTTAAAGTTTTTATTTATTTATTTTAAAAAAGTGACAAAAAGGTCTCAAATTTTTACAATAAATTTTTAAAGAATGTATTTTTCTAAAAATTAATTAAGAAAAGATTAATTTTCTTAATTTTTTTTTTCAAATTAGGGTTGATCCTATTGGGCTTGAACAAGGCCAACCCTATAGCCCACCCGTCGTCTTATAAGGCCAAGGCTAGGATTAGGCCTAACATACTACTAAATGGGCTGACACTGTCCTGATCCTATACTACACAGGGCTGCCATAACACCTATAGAGCCTTCTTTCAAGTGGGTCAAACTAGCATGGTATGGCCTACTTGATACCTAGTTCCATGTAAAATTTTAGCCCAGCCCACTTGACACCTGGGTCTATAAAGAATTTTATTGTTTAGGATTAAAAACCATGTCTAACAAAAATTCAAAATATGTACAATAATAAATTATGTAACATTAAATCTGTTATGACATTACTCTTAATTTAAGATGTATATGTTAGGATGAATATGGGATTACAAATACCAAACACAAACCCTAGATCATTCATGCAAAATTGATAGGTATAGATTCATTGAATATACCAGAGTCCATGATAGAAAGCTATAGTTAGGATAATGAACCGTAGGTGGAAGCGTTAGAAACTGACTGTGATTAAACACTCATATGGAACTCTCTGTAACTGATAGTAGGCCACAGAGAGAATAAGCATACATGAAATTATTGTGGGGACCATAATCCTAATATTCTATTTATATAGTCTCTTGTTAGGTATTCATTATAACTAACTGGGTGACTAATAAGGTATTCACATTTGTATCCATATCTAGTTGGATATCTTGGTTCAGCCTTATTAAATCACTTATTGGGTCTGCTTAAGAATAATATAGTCCAATACAATTGTTTAAAACATGTGGCTCAATATAGAAAATAGAATTTCCTAACAGTATATTTCCCCACTTTTAATATGGTAAAGATATCCTAAAATTATCCTACTAAATTTATCTAATTACAATTACTAGCTCTATGTATACATTGTGAACGCTGGGCAGGGTAGGGGATGGGATTCTCCCAATAGATGTAACTAAAACATAATTGCAACAACTATAAATATAATAACGGTTCTTTATCAATCGAGACCATAATTTACTTTTCGTTTACAATTATTGATGTACATTAAACTTTGAGATTGATTTGTCACCACTTTATTGCTTTAAGGAAAGAACTTGCTTTACAGAAGTTTGTTGACAAAACCCAGTCTTAAGAAGGATGTTTCTTTTGAGAGGGAAAGATGAGTTTATAATTCAGAAATATGAGCAAGGGTTGATTAAAGAATACGTGTGGATTAAGTCTTTAATTAAGAGTCACTTTATTGATAAAACCTAGTCCCGATCTTCACCAAACTTCTTGACGACATAACTAGTCATGGTTGTATATCAAGTTGAATTCTCGACCTCTTTGAATAAACTTATGGAGTACTGCTTGGTTGGTAAAGTGGTATTGGCCAACCCATTTTATATTATGCTTCTTTTAAAATGGGAAGTACACTATTCACTTTTCGCAATAGGTTTGAAATGGGACCAAGTAATTTCATGGTTGTTCACCAAGTTGAATTCTTAACCTCTTTGAATAAACTTATGCAGTGTTACTTGGTTGGTAAAGTGGTATTGGCAAACCCATTTTATATCATGCTTCTTTTAAAATGGGAAGTACATTAATCACTTTTCGAGTCTGAAGTGGGACCAGGTAATTTCATGGTTGTTTACCAAGTTGAATTCTTAACCTCTTTGAATAAACTTATGCAGTGCTGCTTGGTTGGTAAAGTGGTATTAGCCAAGCCATTTAATATCATTCTCCTTTGAAAATAGGAAGTATACTATTCACTTTTCGTTGTAGGTCCGAAGTGGGAGCAGGTAATTTCGTAGCACATTCTAATGATAGTTGGAATTTTTGTTGGCTAAAGGTGAGGTATTAGGACATCTGACCTCAAGTTCCTCAACACTACCACTATATTTGGTAGAGAGACTAGAATGGTTGGAAAGCTCAAGAAGGAGAGGAAAGTGACAATCTTTCAAGTTATTTGGTAAAAAAGATGGAGAGTATAAAAGATGAATAGCATTTATTTATCAAATTACTATATTATCCATGATTTAATCATTTTATAATATTTTTTGGAGAGCATAAATTCCATTGTAAATATAAAGATATGGACGAAGACAAATCCTTCAATTAGTGGAGGGACTTAGAATGGTGGGCTCGTGGGGATTTTCAACACCTCCACTTCTCCTTTCCCTTCCTCAATCCCTTTTGCCAAATAAGTAATTTTACCTCTCCTCCCATCCCTCTTCCTCCTCCTACAAATCTCTCCTATAAAACATAGCCTAAGAGTTCAATTAAAAAAAAATACTATATTAGAGCCTAACAGTTCAATTAAAAAAAATACTATGTTAGATAATATATGAGACAATAACTTTTATAGGGCTCCAATGTATGGTGTATTTAGTTTAAATAAAAAAAAAGTGTTATCTAAGTTAAAAGCAGAAACTTGAAAACAAAGCTGTTAAGCCAAATAGAATGATCAGAAAACAAAAAGAAAAAAAATTTAAACGAGGAAATTCCTATAACTTAAGAAAAAATAGATGTCGTCTTTGCGAGAGTTTATACATCTTGATAGATTTATAACTTAGATATTCACTTGCCTAGTGTAACTTTCGTATTATTTTAAATTAAATTATATTCCAACCTTTCTCAACCGATACCATACAAATAAGACCTTAAAGCAAGAATTAGAGGTATCAAAATAGGCCAACACAGACATAACACTATTACGATACAACACAACACAACACAATTAATGATTACGCATGGAATAAGTACGACAAGATTCGTAAATATACTTAGGCTAATATGGCACATGCACGAGTATAAATACGGTATGCAGCATGACAGGTACGGTTAATAGGCACGATTAACAATGATAACTATTTTGTAAAACAAAATACTTATATTAGATTATGTAAGATTTTTCTTAGTATAATTTTTAATTTAAAAATGTAAAAAAAATCACAAAAATATTAAAATATTTTCTAGAAAATAAAAGTAAAAAGGAAAGTGAAAATTTGTTAATAAAAAATCCAAAAAACTTAATAAGTTTGGGTAAAGAGATCGATTAGAAAACAAATTAGAGTCATGGGCAATAAAATCTATCTTGAACCACATGCAATATGAAAAGAGCATAAAAATAAATTTAAGATGAAAACAAAATTTAGAAGAAAAACTAAAAATATGGTTTAGGTATTTTAATATGGTTTAGGTAGTTGCCAATTTAGTTGGGAATTACTTATATTATAGAAGTTTAAATATTAATTTTTATTTCTCACATACTTTTGTAAATCATAATATTTTAATTTTGACTTATTTTTATACAAAAATATATTTCAATTTTACAAATAATTTTTCTTATATTACATAACAATAACAACTAATATTTTTACTATCACTTAGAAAAAAATATGTATAGATAATTTTGAAACAACTAAATTTAGGGGAGAAAAAGGAATAACGGACATGATAATAATCCAAGTTAAAAAAAAAAGAGGACGGAAGGGGAATATACTAGGCACGATATGCTCGATTATATGAAAAGAATGGGAACAATTGAGCACAATTAGGTATGATAATAGATAAACATAATAACAAGCATCATTAAGTACAAAAAAATATAATATCGAATATGAGCATGGACATGACAAAAATAATATCGAACATGGACACAATTAGGCACGATAACATGCACAAATATGACACAAATAAAATATGATACAAGGCACGAATAGGTCGAGACTAAACATAAGTTGGTAGATACGGCATAACCTAGTTAACATCACTAGCAGTGCCAAGGGGAACTCTATATTTTGCTTGGTGTTTAGGAGTGAACAACCAAAAAATACAAAATAAAATGAAATCAATAGCCTAACCAATCTAGATCAGCACGTTCTAACTTAATGTAGGAAAACCAAAAATGGATCAAGGAACCGAAACTAATGTCAAAAGTCTATTTGGTTAGTCTTTTGGTTTTGGGTTTTCTTTTACTAAATTTGACTAAGAGAAAATAACATAGATAGGACTAACTTGGACCAAGATGAATTTTTTATACATTATTTTTAAATGAAATTTTTAGAAGTGTTAAGGATATCTTTACTTATGGTCATGAGCTTGTTATCTCAAGAATAGCTAACCAATAGGAGAGTGAATTGGGTTTTAAAATATTTTAAGAAACTATTCAATTATTTAAAACCATAGACCACTATTTTGAAACTTTGAGGCTAAATGAACAATAATACCAAATATATAACAATAATACCAAGTCAATTAAATACAACAAATATCAAACACACAATCAAATAGTTTGTATTAATGTAAAAAGTGTAGTGATAGAAAAAATACAAACTCAGTTTTTACGAGTTTCGACAAACACGACGGTTTACCTATTTCCCCGGCCCTCGGTAACTTGCTCTGAGCTTTCCACTATCGGATCAAGATTATGGGCTTGATCAACCCTTGTACAAATGGGGTAAATTCTTCTTAGGCACACTCTAACCTTTGCAATAGTCTTGACTCCGCCTCTATCACGCCTAATTTCGGATTATTTAGACTTCAGTGACAACCTCACCTATACGGATTGTTTAGACAATGGTGTCAACCCTACTAACTCACGGATTGTTTATGATTCCGGTGAAAACTTCATCTATACACGAGTTGTTTATGACTCTGGTACCAACCTAACCTCAACTCAAATAGTTTTGAAGTAATCAAGAGTGAATACTCACTCACAAACTCTCCTCACAAAAATAATATATACAATTTTGGCTTAGGAGATTTGAGAACAATGCACAATGAATACTCTAAAATTGGCTCAATATGATTTGAAAGTTAAAGTGAGTTTTTGTACTTAAAAACTGATTGAGTATCAATGTAGGTTTATATTCTCTCTTTTTAAGCCGTCAAACTCAGCCCTATTTAAAGTTGTCTTCAAAAACTAACTATTTTCGATCGTTATTGGCTGTCTGCCAAAAAANTCTACCTCTATCACGCCTAATTTCAGATTATTTTGACTTCAGTGACAACCTCACCTATACGGATTGTTTAGACAATTGTGCCAACCCTACTAACTCACGGATTGTTTATGACTTCGGTGAAAACTTCATCTATACACGAGTTATTTATGACTCTGGTACCAACCTAACCTCAACTCAAATAGTTTTGAAGTAATCAAGAGTGAATACTCACTCGCAAACTCTCCTCACAAAAATAATATATACAATTTTGGCTTAGGAGATTTGAGAACAATGCACAATGAATGCTCTAAGATTGGCTCAATATGATTTAAAAGTTAAAGTGAGTTTTTGTACTTAGAAACTGATTGAGTATCAATGTAGGTTCATATTCTCTCTTTTTAAGCCGTCAAACTCAGCCCTATTTAAAGTTGTCTTCAAAAACTAACTATTTTCGATCGTTATTGGCTGTCTGCCAAAAAAGTGGTCAACCATTTTTACTAGCCGTTGAAGTCTGATAGTGTCAATCAACTCCAATGGTCAAATGGTCATATTGTAGTGGTCAACCATTTTAGGACCAGAAACCACCGATTGGTTTCTTTGATTCCTTTTTGGTTGATATTTTAATTCTCATTATTTTCTAAATATTTTTATCACTAAGAATAAATTTTTTGATGGAATTTGGCTAGATTTAAAATGATATTTATTTTCAAATATCAAAAATAAAATAATCATTTTAACCTTAAGATAGTTTAAAAATTCTTTTGAAAGTATTTGAAAATTCTTTTGAAAGTATGAGCCAATACAAAGGGAATTTATATGCAATGAACTAAATTAAATACAAGACTAAGTATAAAATATACCCTATCTAAGAACGGTTTTATATTTTGATTTTCTATCTTCAAGCTTGATTCTAATAAGTCTAATATATATCCATCTTCAAGTTTGATTCCTTGATTAACTTGAATTAGAACTTTTAAAGTTATTTCACTCCTAACTCAAGGTAAATCATTAGTACTAAATCACATATTTGATATCTTCAAAATAAAAGAAAGTAAGATTAAAACCTCAATTTCTCAATAGAGCTTATTGACCATGAAATGTCTTGACATTCTTAAAAATGTTATTTTTAAAAGAATACATAAAATTCTATTTCGGTCCAAGTTAGTCCCACTCATGTCATTTTCTGCTATTAAACCTAAAACCTAAGTAGATAAATCTGATTGAACCTGATAATCCTACTTATCAAATTGAACTTGATCAAAACCTAACACAAACTAAAGCTGATCGAAAACTAACTTCTTTTTTGTTTTTAGGGTGCATTTTTCCTTGTATTGTTGTACTCAAACTAAACTAATCAAAACCTAACATAATTGAAGTGTTGACTAATTTATAAATGTCAATATGAAATTTAAACCTAGAAAAACTCAAAACCCAACTTATGTGTATCCTTGAGCATTGTGGGCCTATTTGAAATTACTTTTAAAGGCTACTTAACTACATTAGATTTACAAGCGGTTAGGAAACAAATACGGGAGAGGGACATTTAATAAATTCTATTTTTGGTTAACAGATTTTAAACATACATATTATTTTAAGTAAAAATTTGAAAAATATGGTAATTGTTACTTTTATAAATTTTTGTTGTCATAATATATATATTTTATATAATATTATTTTACAACACACATAATTTATAATTTACTAAAAATTTACATACAATTTATTTTTTGACAGAACTTAGATACAACTTTTAAACAAAATAACAGTAACGTAATTTTAGATACAACTTTTAAACAAAATAACAGTAACGTAATTTTAATTAACCAGACACTTTGACACTTACAACTTTTTTCCCCCCTAATTAACCAAAGGGCTATTTGGTATGAGATAATTTTTAGGTGAGAATGAATATTTCAATACATTCTCATATTTAGTACTATTTTAATACCTAGTAAAGTAATAATCTCGGGAATCAAATCTTCTTAAGTGAAGTCATCTTAAAGTTACCAAAACACGTGAATTTTAAATGACCCACCATCTAAAATTCATCCTAAAAAACAAAACAAAAAAATATGACATCCTATGAATCATAATAAATTATTTTACTTTATACCAACAAATTTTATTATTTTATTAGCAATTTAATTTTTAATTATTTTTTAATTTTAATTTAAGCACGTTTTTATGCACAATCAAACATAGCTATCTAACATCTTAGAAATCATAGACAAGATTATTGTGTGCAACTAAATACAATTATTCTGAATATCAGACAATTATATTACAATCTGTAGTATTTTTATTAATCTGAAATTGAAATTATCTTATATCAAATGGCTCCAAACGCTATCATTTATTTTTTTTTTCCCTCATGTTCTTGCTCATAATACAATACATGAATAATACAACACCTAATTTGTTTACTAAAACTTAGATCCAGCTTTTAAATTTCGTAATTTTAATTGACAAAATAATTACGCTTATATTTTTTTTTTCTAATCGACCAAACGCGATCAATCAAAACTTTTTTTTCTCCCTTCCTTGCTCTTCTTGCTCATAATATAATACATGCATACAAAACTGACTCCGTCTGGCTCCAATTGAGCGTGTGATGATGCTATAGGCTATTTAGTAGGAAAGAGAAGTAACGTACGAAACAGTCATGAATGGAAGTAAAAGGAATCTTATTATATTATTATGTCTAATATGAAATTAACGAGTGTCAGAATTATGTCCGAAGTGATGATTTAGAACAATAACTTAATCAACTTTGTCCTAAAATCCTTCCGTTTTCATAAAGTATCTACTAATCGACTCACTCCTCTTTTGTCTTCCACTACTCTCTCCTACGAAACCACTCCTAGTATTTTTTATACCGAGTAAATTTTGTAATAGTCTTTTTTTGCACTATAGTCAATAAATGTTATACGTTGTGATTTTATACTGGCAGAACAGATCTCATACTTTCACAATAAAAGAATAAAAGAACAGATCTCATAATATCTAAATTTTTAACATTATGTTGCTACATCATTTTCTGCAAATTTGAACTATAAA
>JXTB01000402.1:277239-300999 GCA_002914805.1 Parasponia andersonii
AAAAAAAAAAAAAACTATAACTCTTTGGACGGAGGTTCCAAGTTCAGATCCAAACCCGTACTGCTCTCAGCAGAATCCTCGTCCTCCGCCATGCTTTTGGTTTCGTCTTTAACGCCGTCATCTCCGTCGAAATCATCCGTCTCACATTTTACCAGCTTCCTCCAACCCTCGGCCGTCAACTTACGGCCCGCTCCGTCTTTGTTCTTGAAGTAATTGGCCGCCACGTGTATCCTCCTCAGTATGGCGAAGAACTCCTCCACCTCGTCTTCAGTTACCGTCGTCGTCCCCACTCCTTCGACCTCCTCTTCGGATTTCCGTCTCTTCCCGTTAACTTCTCCGTCATCTCGCCTCTTCCTCTTCCCCTTCCTCGACTCCATGGTGGTCTCACGGCGTCGTCTTTGTTGACTTGGACGGCGACTATAGCAGAAGCAGAGGTTGTAATTTGTACATCCTAATATGTATGTATATCTGTCAATGTGGAATGTTTGGCATCTTATTAAAGACATTATAAGAGTGCATTTTGGGAATTTTCCAACACAGGGCCGACGGTGACGTCGTTTGATGGGGGCCTTTGCGTCATGGGAGTGACGTGTGGAAACGTGATACATAAAGTTGCTTTTTTCTTTTTTTATTTAAAAACGAAAAAAAAAAAAAAGGAATGTTAAAAGGAACGTGGAGGTTGAAATATCTGGCTGCAACACTAATGTAACGGGCATTAGTCGGCGATCACTATCATACTAATATACCATTCTAATTGCTAACTAAAAATGTCACTTTATTTTTTATCCCCTTGACTTTTATGAGAAATATTATGGGGCATGATTACTGCCCAAAACTCTATGAAATTCAAATCACCACCAATCAAGTCTCGGCATTTCAAAATCCAACATTGAATATGAATTTTACAATATCATTTAATAGTAATATAAAAAAAACACATATTTTCACTTATATTAAATTAAAAATTCAATTTGCATTTTATTATTAAATATATCAGGCCCATACATTTAATCAAATTTGGAACCGTAATTGTTGACAAGAATAATTTTATCCTTTAAACTCATAAAATATATTTTAAAAAAAAATATATGAAAAACTAATTATCATTGTCTATCTTTTAAAAATATATATATGTTTAGGTGAAATAATAATTATTAAAAGTAAAAATATTTTTAATTTTTTTTCTTTTTACCATTTAATTATTTTGAATTAATCTCATTTTATTTTCAATAATTATTTTTTCACTTCAAATTATTTTTTAAAAAAGAATAAAAAAGATTTTTTTATTTTTGTCATTCTCTCTCTCTCTCTCATTTTAATTGTTTTGAATAATTTAAACTCTTGAAGAAAAAAAAAGAGCAAAATAAGAAATTTTTTTAACTTTTGACATTCTTTTTTCTAAAATTCTTTTGAATAGTTGAAACTCTTTTTTATTTTTAATAATTATTATGTTTACTTAAAATATTTTTTTAAAAAAAAAAAGAAAGACAATAATAAGTGGTTTCAATATTTAATAATTTTAATATATGTTTTATGAGTTTAAAAAGGTAAAAATTTTCTTTTTTAATAAATTAAATTTTTAATTTCGAGTAAATATGTGGGCTTAGTTCTATTTGATAGGAAAATAAAAAATGAATGTTTAATTTAATATCAATGAAAAGATGTGGGTCTTTTTTTTTTTTGATAAAACCCTAATGGAAATGGATTTTTTTTTTATATTACCCCTATCATTTATTCAAAAACACCAATTCATAATTAAAACTTCATATACAATCAAATCTGTTTTTTTTTTTTTTCACTTTTAAAGAAACAAACGATGCATTCTATTTCATAAACAACTAAACAAGGATCCGAAACTCAATTATCATATCATTATAATTTTTTTCGGTTCTTGTATTGATAAATTGAACAATAAAAAGTATTTCTAATTCATAGAATAGAACAAACAATATATAGTGATCAGATTATAAATAATAATAATAATATTAGATGAATCTCGTTAGTCATCTTCTTCTATTTTCAATATCGGTGACGATTGACGAAGCTTAATTATGCGTTTTTTTGCCGAGTGACGAAATGGATCATAAACCCGAGGAGAACAACAAAAGAATAAAAAGCAAAATAAATGGGCAAGAAAAAAATCAGTTAAGTGTAATGGAAACAATTCGAGAATGAAAAAACCATTATACATCCTCCTAAGTCCCAACTTCCCAATTTTCCAACCCTCTATGTTACTCCAAGGCAAAGCGTAAGGTGTCATTTCCGATACAATCTCACTCCCACACGTTGTAAAAATAAACACGAGGTTTTAATTACTACCTAAAGTTAAAAAATAAATATTTACTAATTTAATTTTTTCCCTTTTAGGTAATTTTAATTTAATCTTCTTTTTAGGGATTGTTTTAAATTTATTCTTAAGAGATAAGATAAATTTTACATTACATTGGGGCAAGTTAGATTCTTTAATAATTTTGGAGGGGCTAAAGTCTAATTTATACAAAATTATATACCTTTTTTAAATTTTAAAAAAATTGACGGGAGTAGATATAAAATCCAGTTAAAGTAAAGAGCAAAAGAGACTTTTTCTAAAGTAATGGCATCGTTATAATTTCGAATTTTTAGAATAAAATAAACAAAATATCTAAATTTTATAATCAGGTGCTACAGTTCTCATTAGTTGTTTAAAAGGACCTTTATTTTCTCTTCTTCCTCACACAAAGTCCCCGAAAATCCACCAAAACACCAGTTTTTGTTCAAGCCTCGCCGACGCGTCACCGTGCCTCCGACCAACTGACGCTCTGGCCCGCCATGACTATCTCCCTTGAAGTTTCTAGCCGCTGCGAAATTTTTCAGCTATCGAAGCTTTGTAGGACCTCTGTTTGACTTACCTCTAGTATCGTTGGATTCGTCTCGTCGTTACTGACCTTCTCTAAGTGGTTGTATGTCAAAATTTATCTCTGTGGAGACCTTCATTTCTCCATTTAAGGCCTCAGTGAAAAAGTCACTTTTTCAAGTGGATTTACTAGGATCCGAAAACTGCCATTCGAATACCCAAGTGACCAATAGAAGGTTTCTTCGAGGGTCGTTAGCTTAATATATTTATTTGATTTATAATTGCATTAAAACTTATTTATGAAAAATAGTGATTTCATGATAGTTTGACAAATTATTGAAAATTATTAGATTATACTCGAATTTGACTGTGCGAATTATTTTACATATTTTATATTATGATTATGGGGTAAAATAATGGTATACTTCCCACATTACAGTAAATCCCATAATAATGTCAAGTTAGATTTTAAAACATGATTTGACTCACAGATGCAAAGTTATTATAAATTGTTACATATTGTGCATACCATAGAATCACACACTTGAGTTCCATTATTACATCATGGTAGTTTAGATCGTTGGCGAGTTGCTACAGCACTAGATGAAAGGCCTAGGCCATTGCGCAAGTTTTTGGCTGACACACCTACAGGTCGTGTCAGGATGCTGGGTTCCTCTGCCATAAAGATATTATAGAGCCGTGATAGGAGGATGAGAGCTCACTTATATACATGGTTAATTTATGATTTGTATAATTATGTAGATTTGAATTTGAGTTTTGAATGTGTGATTATTCTAGTTAGTAATTATTTTATAAACTTGGTTTATAAATGGATTTTGGAAAATATATTAACCATATAGGTTTGGTAAAATTACATCTATTCAAAAAGGTAAATGAATTTCTACTGAGCATATAAATGCTCACCCCCTATTTCTCCCACTTTCAGGTGTGTGTCTAATTAATATATTAATTTGGTGGTCAGATGAGTTGCATAGCTTGTACAGACAGTTCTATTCTAAATCTCTGGTGGGTGTTCGGACATTGTTATTCTTCTTTCTTTGTTCAGTTATTTAGCCAACATTAGTAAGTGGATGTTGTGGATGATTTTGTTATTAAAATTAGTATGTAAAATAATAAATGATTTTATGTAACACATTTTGGACATCTAACTAAATATTTTAATTAAACTTAATTTATCAAAATTTATGATTTCTCAACAAGATCTAAAAAAGATAGTTGAAAATTTTCTTAAACTTTGATGAGTATTTCTTTCATAAAAATTAAACTAATAGGTGTTTTAATGAATAAGGAATTTATAATGATTTGAGGATCAAAATGAAATTATCTAATACATGATTTCTCTTATATTCTGTAAAATTAATATTTTATTATATTTTCATTTAAAATTACTGAAAGTCACAGCTTTGGATTTTCGGTCGTGACAAAAATGGTATCAGAGCTACAAGTTTCAGATTCGTCTTGGATCTTGCCTATGAGATTTTGTTATTTAAAAAGGATGTTTAAAAGTATTTGACAAATACCTCATACATCACTTAGGAATTGGCTAAATATGTTGTCTTTACTCTAATTCTTCTTGAATCTTTCATTCATCCCCTAGAGTGAAGCTCTAGTATCCTAAAGATAGTTATATCCCAGAAATTCTAGTCTAAAAAATGTTGGGATTGGCACAAGACTACTGAATTATATTCCTATCGAAATTATCGGAATTGAATGGACATTCATTCTTGTACTCTTATGTCTATTATGATGTTAAGTTATATGAACCTCGTAGGTTCTGAGATAGAAATTCGATGTCTCGTATCTTGATTGTTATGGATTAACTTTATTTGTATGAGATTGTGATATTGATCCCTTGATTTTAGTATACTTTTAATTACTCAGTTTAAGTAAATGATGATATTACTTGTGTTAAGAATGATTAAATTGATGATACTTTTTGTATGATATATTATTGTAAATTGACAAATAGGGATAATATATTGAGTGTGGTATTGTACTAATTCTACTAAGATAGGCATGATATTAATTATACGTTAGTAGAATAAATGATTTAATTTCTTTTGAGATTCTTTCATTATTTGGTTTTCTCTAAATTAATGAATCATGATTGCATTTCCTTGTAAGCTGTTTACTTGTGATAAAAGATTTTTCCCTATTTGATAGTTGTGTGCCTAGTTTATTTGTTATTCCAAGATAAAGCTTTTGGAACTAGAAAGATTTTTCATGATTAATGTATTAGGAATATTTTCAATGAGTGAAAAATAAATTCGTGCATCTAGATATAGTTTTGTTCGAACTTATATTTTCTCTCTATATGTATTGGACTTGTAATTCTGGGGTAAAAAATAATTTGGATTTTGGTAATTCAATCTAATTTAAACCCTCTTACGTGGTTTTGGTGACTATTTAAGACCTTCAAATTGATTTGCATGGTTTAAAATAGAGTAGGATATTATATTTGAGGAATTATTTATTTTTATTTTCAAAAGAATCACGAATATTTTAAACTTAAGTATTGGTTAGACAAAGATAATTTACTTTTCCAAAATATGTATAATTTTAAGAACTTATAGTTATTTGAAATTGGATTTTGTAAAACTGCACTATTATGTTTGAACCTTTGTGTATATACAATTTAGTTATGGTATTAAATTGATCCTAATCTACATTGATAGTGCTACTTGGAGAATCCTTTAAGATCAGAAAAAAATTTTACAAACTCAAAATTTCAAGTATCATTTTAGATTTGAATATGGTTAATATTTTTGGTGCTTGACTTATAAGCTGAAATGTACTTTCATATGGTTATGGAAAAATTTATGCAATAATTTGAGTAACAAGTTTGATTTCCTAGAAAACTTTTAGTAAGAATTAGTACGATATAAGTACAAATTTTTGGTAAATTTATGTGCATATTTAAGATGTTAAATATATATATCTTGATTGCATAAATTGATGCAAATCCAGGTACGGTTACAAAGGAGCCAATTCAAGTTTTAATTGAACCGGTTAGAAGAGCTCTAGCTAAAAGATTCAAGGAGTCTCTCAATGGGCTGATTCAAAGTATTTTGACTGAGATAAATTCTTGGAGACCCAAGAATAATATTCCACGTAGTCCACAAAGTTAGATTTTCATGATTCAAGCTTTGGAATAAACTAGAAACGACTCTCAAGGGTGCGTGAATTAAAAACTTAGTTTCCTGATTTTGGTGACTTACCCGAATTTGACACAGCAATAAGAATAGGTGGCTGCAACTAACTAAATTACGCTTTTTATTTAGTTATTATTAGTTTCATTATTGAGTTATAAGGCTTGCATACCAATTAAGATACTTTCCTTTTTTTATTGAGGAATAGGCGTTTATTTTAGGGTAAGTGCAGGAGTTCAATTTTCAGAATTCTAATTAGGATATTTTAGATTCTTTTTCTTATTTTGGGCAGCTTCTTAGGATTTTTACAGCCAATTTTTGTGGTCCTTATGTATATAAATAGCCATTAGCTAAATGAAAATATGAGATTACAATTCATTAAAAATTAAGAGCGATTTCTCTTTGGTTCTTTAAGAACTTATCAGATTTCTCTGTGGCGTTCATCCCTTGACTTATCAATCGAGTTTTCCATCCTTGATTGTGGCGTCTTCCTTTATACCAAGGTTCACATCTCTTTATAGGTATTGGATCGAGGTTTTTCATCCGAATTTGATTGTAGAACGGTCCTAGGCATCATCCTTATTTCGGGTTTCGTCACAAGTTGGCGGTGTTCGTATTATTTGGTATCAGAGCCAGATTCTAGTCTCTGGTTTAATCTATCTTTTATCTTTTCCTTTTTTTTTTCTTTTTTTATTGTCAAAACCAGCCCTTATTCTTTCTTCTTTCTTTCATCTAAATCGTCCAAAACAAATAAAAAAAAATATAAACTCGATATGTTCTTGTCGTAGCCAATTCAGATTGTTTGTTTGCTATTGAATCCAAATTTATTTCTTAGTGTCTTTCAGTTAGCCTTTGTGTTTTCAGATATTATTTGAGTTCTCAAGTAAAAATAAAAAAAAAAAGGAAAAAAAAAGAGACAGAATCCCGAAATTAAAAACAAAAAAAGAAGAATTTATGGTTGAATTAGAGAATTTTGATAGTGCTTCAGTAAAACAGTTGTAACTTCTGATCTGGTTATCGAAACAATATATATTATATATTAAACCGAAGCTTATTCCGAACCTTACGACTCTAAATCAACTGTATACTGTTCACCCCAGTTTTCAAGTCCAAAATCTATCGTTTTCATCACTTTCCTAGCCTTCAAAGTTTTGTGTGAGTTTTTTTTCTTTGTTTCGCTTTCTTTGCTTATCAATTTCTAGAAACTGTTATTCCAGGTTAATACATTAAATTCTGATTTTGTTGATGAGTTTTTTTGTGTGGATTGTTGCTCATAAATTCTGATTATTTGTTTGAATTAGTTTGATAAGGACTTTTGAGAAATTACAAGTGGAAAAAGGCAAGAATGGAGAGCACATAACAAGGTAAAAGCCAATCTGATATATTTGAGTGAAACAGGAGTGAAATTGAGTGATTCAATACTGAGTGAAATACGTGAGAGAGTGTGTGAGGTCCTTTCTTTTCTAACTTCGTTGTGCAGTAAACATGTTAGACAACAAAGACAGAAACAATACTGAAGATACATCGGGAGTGGGTGATCCAAAATTTCTCATAGAAGCCTTAATTGATGAGATGAGAAGAGTAATGAGAGCAGAGATGGAGCAGGTTCATGAACTGATAGACATAATAGAGAACAGACATATGGAACAGCCACAAATCGCTCCTAATATGCATGGAAAAAGGAGATTCCAGCATAGGAAAGTGAAGGTTGAAGATGAAGAGTATTATAGAGATACTTTTGGTGATGAAGATAATCGAGATTCAATAGTTGGCAATAGGAGATACGGTGGGTAGTTTAGAGGAGATAGGAATCGAGAAGATAATTCATTAGATAGTATTAAGATGAAGATTCCATCCTTTTAAGGCAAGAACGATCCAGAAGCTTACTTGGAGTGGGAGAAAAAGGTTGAAATAGTATTTGATTACCACAATTACTCTGAGATTAAGAAGGTAAAATTTGCTGTCATTGAATTTTCCGATTATGCAATTGTATGGTAGGATCAGTTAGTAATGAATAGGAGAAGAAATAGGGAGCGTCAAATAGAGACGTGGGAGGAGATGAAAACAGAGATGAGAAAGATGTAAAATTTGGTTAAAGTGAAGGGCAAAAGAGACTTTCTAAAGCAATAAAATTGTTGTAATTTCAAATTTCTGAAATAAAACAAGCAAAATATCTAAATTTAATAATTAGGTGCTACAGTTGTCATTAATTGCTTAAAAGGTTCTCTATTTTGCTTTCTCCCTCACACAAGGTCCTTGAAATCCACAAAAAATGCTAGTTTCTGTTCAAGCCTCGCTGCCGTACCACCACACCTCTAACCAGCTGACGCGTGGGCCTGCCATGACCACGTCTCTTTGACGAAGCACGCCACCAGGTCCTGTTAGATTTCGTAGCCAGAAAATGGAGATCAACTTCCTTGAAGTTTCTAACCACCGCAAGGTTTTTGGCTACTGGAGCTTCACCGGACCTCTGTTTAACTCACCTGTAGTACCATTGGGTTCGTGTTGTCATCACCGACTTTTTCTAAGTAGTTCTATATCAAAATTCATCTCTATAGTGACCTCTATTTATCCATTAAAGGTTTCAGTGGAAAAATCACTTTTTCAAGTGGACTTACTAAGATCCGAAAACTGTCATTCGAACAACTAAGTGACCAACAAGAGTTTCTTCGAGTATCGTTAGTTTGGTATTATTACCATATTATGGTTAGAGTTCAATTACCTGATTTTATATTTGTTTGATTTATAATTACTTTAAACTTTGTTTATGAAAAATAATGATTTTACGATGGTTTGACAAATTTTTGAAAATTGTTAGATTATATTAGGATTTGATTGTACAGATTATTTTACATATTTGATATTGTGATTATGGGGTAAAATAGTTGTATGCTTCCCATATTACAATAAATCCCAAAATAATGCCAAGTTGGATTTTAAAGCATGATTTGATTTATGGATACATTGTTATTATAAATTGTTACATGTTATACATACCATATGATCACATACTTTAGTTCCATTATTGTATCATGATAGTTTAGATCGCTGGCGAGTTGCTGCAGAGCTAGATGAACGACCTAGGCCCCTGCACAGGTTTTTGGTTGACATTACAGGTAGTATCAGAATACTAGGTACCTCTGCTACAGAGGTATAATAAGGCGGTGATGGGAGAATAAGAACTCACTTATATACATGATTAATTTATGATATGTACAATTATGTGGATTTGAATTTGAGTTTTAAATGTGTGATTATTCTGGATACCAATTATTTTATAAACTTGGTTTATAAATGGATTTTGAAAAATATATTAAATATGTAGGTTTGATAAAATTACATCCATTTAAAAATGTAAATAAATTTCTACTGAGCATGTGGATGCTCACCTCTGCTACTTTTCTCATTTTCAAATGTATGTTTAATTAAGATAGTAATTCAAATGGTCAGATGAGCTGCATAGTTTGTACAGATAGTTCTAATCTAAATCCCTAATGGGTGTGCGTACATTGTTATTCTTCTTTCCTTATTCAGTTATTTAGCCGAAATTAGTAAGCGGATATATAAGATTGATTTTGTTGTTAAATTGAATATTTAAAACAATAAGTGATTTTATGTAATACATTTTAGACATTGAACTAAATATTTCAATTAAACTCAATTTATCAAAGTTTATAATTTTTCAACAAGATTTAAAAGAGATAGAATCAAATTTTCTTAAAATTTGATAATTATTTCTCTTATAAAATTAAAACTAATAAGTGTTTTAATGTATAAAGAATTTATAATAATTTAGGGATAAAAATAAAATTATCTAATATCTAATTTCTCTTATATTATGTAAAATTAATATTTTATTATAATTTTACATAAAATTACTAAAAATCATAATTTTAAATTTCCAGCTGTAACAACGGATATTTAACTTTATTTTTTTTTTTTCCCTCTCACTCGTAACTTTACTCTCTATTGTCTTCTTTTTCAGAATTTCTCTCTATAATAATTCTTGTCTGTTTCATCCTCTACGTGACATTTCGGCATCTCCTCTGAGAACATGGTTCGAAGATGTGGTTCTCTCCAATTTTGACTTTCCCCGTCATGTACGAAAGTACTGTCTTATTCCGAGTAGAGGTTGGGTCTGACTCTACGATAGCTTAATTACGGTACGTTTCTGAAATTTCCATCATTTCCATGTGTTCGGAAGCTAATGGTGCAATTTGGTCATTATCACGTGATTTAAGGTACTTTGTAGTTAGCACTCTTCTGTTTCGAGAAGACGCAATCCTAAGTAGGAACGTCATATCAAAATTAATTATTAAAGGCCCTAACTTAGAATTATATTTTATGAAACAATTTTTTTAAAAAAAAATTCGGAATTTTGGCCGAATTTTCTTTTTCCCGAGTACCGGCGGAGACCGTAGATATATGGGTATAGTAGTATCTTTTCCCATAATTTTGGAAAAAGTTGGGCAATTTTCAGATTCCAACGTTTCTCTCAAAATTTCCATTTTGTTTTTCACAAAGTCAATATTTCCGTAATATTGAAGTAATTTTCAAAATGGGTAAATTGGTAGCAAAAATCCTTAACTTTTAGGATCTTTGGCACATAGGTCCCCTTTATATTTTGGTGTTTAAATTCTAAACCTCTTTACAATGCTGCACTTTATTAACTTCATCCAACCCTTTTGTTAGAATGCACGTGCACCTCTACTAGAGTCTACAAAGCTATCATCAGCTTGGTAAAAAAAGAAAAACTAAATGTAATATTTTCCTTTATAAGAAAAATACACAAATCTGTCAAACTATATCAAACAAAAATTATAAATTCAGAAAACAAAATCCGAACCTCTACACTCGATTTTATAAACGGCAAGGATGAGGGCTTAATCGATTTGTAATCGACGACAAGGGATCGTTTTCTCTGTCAATTCTATTCAATTTGCTGGATTTTGAGAATTCTTCTTGTGGAGTTTGCGAAGTGAGATTCCTAGGATAATATTAGGGGAAAAAAATTCATATAAGTTCATTTTCCTTGTTCTACAATCTTATTAGTGGTGAAGTAAACACGATGTTGTTAAGTTCATCATGTCGTCATTGTTATTGCTTGATTATATTTTTCTTTTTCAACTCTAGAATTTTTTCCTCTTTTTTTTTTTTTTTTAGTTAAGCTTGTGGTCTAAGAGATGGAGTTAAACGTATACCTTCTCCTATTTTTATTTTTATTTTTATTAAGCCATGCCATTACCAATCAGTTCAATAGTAGCCTGGGTTAGATTATTTTTGCTGGGAACTGTATAAAGAAACAAGCTTATAAAGAAGTAGGATTCCAGTGAACCGAAAAAAAAAAAAAGAATTGCCTTTTTTCATGGTTGAAGACGATAAATCTCATCCCTGCCCCTTCTCACACCTCTACATCTATAAATATATTGTGAGCGTTTATAACTATCATTAAAAAAAAAAAAAAACAAACAAACAAACAAAACTCAGGTGAGATTTACCTCATTGGTTTGGATTTGTTTAATAGTTGAGATTTGCCTCATGGATTTGAGTTTGGTTGATTTGGATACTCATTGATTTGATACTATGCTTAGCTCAATGATAAACCTCGATTAGGTTTTCTTTCATATCGTCGATAATTTTTGTTAATACTTTTTTTTTTTAATTTGTTTATTCTTCTATGCACGTGCTTTTAACGAAGAATTGAATGGAATTAACAAAAGCACTAACAGTGCAACACTGTAGAGAGGTTTTGGATTTAAATACCAAAATATAAAGATTTAGGATCTATATGTCAAGGTCCTAAATGTTAGGGATTTTTACTGTCAATTACCCTTTTCAAGATATTCAGAAAATTTTGACTAAATTATTCGGTTAACAAAAATAGTGTACTCTTTTCAGTTTTTACTTTCGTTAAATTATCAAAATACATAATATATAAAAAATGTACCATGCTCCCCTCTAAAAAAAAACCGTACTTGTGTGCAACTAAAGTACATCTATTATTGACATCAAAAATTGGTTAATCCACACCAAAATTGATGTAACAACTAGATTATAATTTTGGTCGATAAAGTATAAAATATAGAAAATGACACAGTTTTGTAATGGTTCAGCTAAAATTAAGAGAATTTGTAAGAGAAATTCTACAATAATATTTTTAAGAGAATCTGATCCCCTTCATTTTGTGTTGGGATTTATATATAATGTTTGAAATGGGTTCACTATGGTGTTACTGTAGCAAGCATGGTAGCGATTGGAAATAATATGGGACTATCAGGAGTGTTTAAGTTTTGTCTCTCTATCTTGTTCAGTGTGGCATAATTTCATCAATAATTGAAGACATTATTTTGAGGCGGGCCTGCTCATTCTTAATTATTATCCCTTTACTCAATATTTTGAGTAGGTCTTCTCGTATCGAACTTATCATGGCTGATGTCACACCAAACGAGCAGACCATATTTGAGCAGCTAAGAATTTATGCATAACAAATATTTGGAGAGAGAACTAGTGTAAGGTTTATAATTAAGGACTTGTATTTTGTATTTTGAGAAAATGTTTGCACTTTCTATAGTTTTTTTTTAATGGAAATCTCCTTCGACATTGATATTTTCACATAGTTCTAGGAGCTAGTACCTTATCATTGCTTAGGCTTATAGACCGATTAAATACATCATATTCTAGAATTTAGTAATTCATAATTTTTATAACTGGCATGCATTATTGTGAATATAGTAGTCCAGTAGTTTTAGTCGTTTAGTTTGTGGTAATTAGTGTTATGTTTTAGATTTAAGGTACAAATGATCTTTACGGTCCAATTTGTGGCAATTTGGACTTCAAAATTCTAATTGTGGTAATTAAATCTCTAAATTCTTTGATTTAAAGTAATCTAGTCTCTAAATTATCTAAATTGTAATACACTGTTAAAAATTTGACTAAAAACACATTTGAAAAATATGTTATAATATTTAAAAGTATATTTAAGAAAAAATAAATTGAACAAAAGGATTTAGAGATTGAAAAAAACACAGTATTTGCATCTTTAAGGTTTTTTGAGCTACAAATTTACAAAGTAAATTTTTTATGTTGATCATTTTTATGATAAAAGTCCCAAATTACCTTCAAAAATACTTTTAGATGCTACTACGTATATTTTACGTGTATTTTTGTTTAGAAATTTAACATCAAAGTGTAATTTAGACAATTCAAAAAATTTAAATTATTTCAAATCAAAAAATTTAAGAATTTAACTATCATCGTCAGAAGTTGGAAGTCCAAATTGCTACAAATTGGACCATTTGTGCCATTAACTCATCTGTTTTTCATGAGCAAAATAAATAAGAGCGGTTCTCTTGTCATATCTCTGCTTAGTCTTTCCGTTCATTTGTTTTTGAACTTTCTATACTATTTATAAATAATACTTTCAATGAAAACTTAAAATCTAATTACTACTTTTTGTAACCCCATTCTTTCTATCACATTTCCATTTCTCCTCATTTTCTTCTCTTTCATTTGATCTCACCTTTCTTCTAAACAACAAATTTAGGAGTTTTCTACTACTTAGGTGACAAAGTGTATTTAATTTTAGACTTGTAATTCTTGTTAAAAAGTGGGTTAGTACGTGAATACAGAGAGAATAAATTTAATTAACCACATACCACTTTTCTTTTCCAATTAATTATTTATAACACCTATTTTTTGGGGTTTGTCCTTTTTTTACCACTTTTGAATATGAAAGGTCCATTTTACCATTCAAATTCATGGCTTTGCTACTTTCTCCATCCTCTCTCTCTCTCTCTCTCTTGATCTTCCTCTCCGACGCTGGCGACAGCAACCTCAGTACCACCGAATTTCTAGCCACCAACTATGAGGCCATGACTAGATTTTTCTCTCTCTCTCTCTCTCAATTAATTTTCTTCTCCGACAGTGGCAATGAGGACCAACGGCGATGGCGATCTTGATACCATCAAATTTCTAGCCACCACCTAATTTCCAGATCTTACTATCCCAGGTTGAGTTTTTCTCCGTCTAAGGCTGTCGTTTGTTGATTTCACGGTCATTCTCTCATGCACATACTTCGTGTCGCTGCTCTTGTTTGGAAAATAACTGCCACCAAGTTGCAGTTGGTTTGGTACGAGTTTATTTTGGGGTTCTTTAATAAAAGCGGTATGATACAGTGGTAGTATTATGTTTAATTAATTAGTTTAAAGAAGTGGTAATTACCAACTTAACTCCGAATAATAGACAAAAAATTATGATTCCATGTGTTCGAATAAAATCTTCAGAGAAAGAAGTTAGAAAGGCTATTGCATTATCCTACATTATCTGTTATGACTTGATAACAATAACTTTTAAGATGGAAAGGGAAAATATGGTTAAAAAAGGATCCTGTTTAAGAAAGTAGTGGGAATGGTATGTAAACAAACTTCAAGGTTTTTTTCTTAACAAGAAAAAAAAAAAAAAAACAATTTATGTAATAAAAAAGTAATTTCATTAAGGATTTTTCGGTGTGATAAAAAATCATTACTAAAAGGATATGAGAAATGAGTAGAAGTAGTGATGGTAATAGACCCACCCAATAAAAGGAGTGTGGGACCCGTTCCCAAATTATACGCCACGTGGAAGATTAAGTGGCATAATAAGTCACAAGTAGGGTCCACCGTCTGACATGCATCAAGAGTGATTAGCTAAAGGCCATACGAGTCGCACATGATACCACATCGGCTATTGGGCTGTCCGAAGTTAGGACTGAACCCATCTCAGACCCTGGATAGACTCGGCCCAGTCCGATTCTCACCTTAATAGCTGGGGGGTCGGAAGCCCCAAGGATCTTCCACCAGAATACAATGGAAGCAACTCACAGCTCTAGACCCAGACAGAGCATTTAATGCTATCCTAAGTAGGTGTGCGCAGGGGGCAAGCCGTCCTGACAGAACGACAATTTGTTCAAATCTTGCTCCTGATAGACTCGAGCCACAGGAGACGGCAGAAACCAGGCTACAGCGGTATAGCAGAGATCACGGTAATCACGGCCTGTGACCTCTGGAAAAATTCTGGAGGAAAAAGGTACTCGGTCCTGAGATTGTAAATCGGGTGGTACACAATCTCAGGACTATACATATATGAGTCATACGTTCCCAAAAGGAGGCATATACGCTTACAAAAAGAAGTATATAAAAAAGTTTACGAGCAATAAATAAATATATACTCATATAGAACTAAATCCTTGCTACCCTGAATCAAAGAAAGACCACTGACTTAAGCATCGGAGAGTCTTTGCAGGTGGCCACCCCCGCCTCTCTGATCCTGTCCGGAGTTAAGAGCACTTTGGGATAGCGAGGACACGTGGACAGTTGGAGAATATAGCATCAGCGGTTTAGAGACACGTAGACGGCTGGTGAGAAACCTCTCCAACAGTTTAGCGCCGTCTGTGGGAAAAGGTTGAGCGTGAGAAAAAAGAGTAGGAGACTCACGGTCGTGCTCTCCCCGAACAAAAGGCCATACAATGTCGGATGGTACCCTCGAGGATGACAACCAGGAGCACACGTCCCGACACCGAAGGGAGCTCCCGAGAAGCACGACCAGATCTGGAGCAAAAGCCGGATCAGATGCTCGCCGCCCTGACGGAATCAAACCGAAAGGCAAAAATGGTCCACGAGGCCGTCCTGAGTTTAAGGAACGAAGTCCCAGAGGTGCGCAAAAACTGATGGAGGAAATCCGAGAGGGAATATGCGGCAACCACTCTGGCGGGCGCAGCCTCGCCCACAAGGCTCTAACGGCCGGATACTTTTGGCCATACATGATGGCAGAGGCAGCCTGATTCATCAAGAAATATAATAAATGCCAGAGGTTCGCCCCAAATGGGATCTGGATATCGTCGGAAAGCTCCCCAGAAGTCCAGGGGAAAGGAGGTACATCCTGCTGGCCACGGATTACTTCACCAAATAGGTAGAGGCTGAAACCTACACGACCGTTAATAAGGCAGACACGATTAACTTCATCTGGAAGAATATAATCTGTCGATTCGGGATCCCGAAAGAGATACACGCCGATCATGGCACATAGTTCCAAAATGCTAAGCTCAAGGAGTTGTGCGAGCTGTATGATATGAGGCTTAGTTTCTCTTCCGTGAACTACCCTCAGGGGAACGGCCAAGCAGAGGCAACGAATAAAGCCATATTCAGTAACATCAAAAAGAACTTGCAAGAGGCTCAAGGCAAGTGGATAGAAGAACTGCCGGCCATTGTGTGGGCCTATCGAACCACAGAGCGGAGGTCGACTGGAAGAACACCATTTGCCATGGTCTACGGATCAGAGGCTGTGATCCCAACCGAGGTCAGCCTCCTGACCCTCTGCTCTGAAGTGGTAAGAGATGCCCCCTTAAACGAACGTCAACTAAGCCGCAACACAGACCTCCTAGAAGAAACGAGAAACATGGCTCTGGTCCACCTGGCTTCATACCACCAGCAGGCTAGGTCCTACTACGCAAAAAATGTTAGTGCTCGACGATTTAATGCCGGGGATTGGGTCCTGAAAGTTAGAACAGGAAATTCCTCGAAACTGAACTCCAATTGGATCAGATCCTATGAGGTGATCAAAGCGCTAGACAATGGTGCGTACATCTTGAAAGAACTCAGGACCGGAAAAAATTTTTCGAACACGTGGAATGTTCAACACTTGAAAAAGTATCACGTGTAAAGCACATGCATATGATGTAAGAATGCTTATATTATTGAAAAGCTTAAATCCAAAACAGGTCAATTTCCCTTTTTTTGCCGCATGGATTCATCTTTTGGGCTGCTACAGAAAAAGGTCTGCCCACAGTGGCAGACCCCACGTTTTATTTGCACATGCAAAAAATCATACCGGGCTGCTATGGAAAAGGGTCTGTCCACAGTGGTAGACCCCACGCCTCAGTTGCACAAAAAATCATACTGGGCTACCACGGAAAATGGTCTGCCCACAGTGGCAGACCCCACGCCTCAGTAGCACAAAAAATCATACCGGGTTGCTACGAAAAAGGGTCTATTCACAGTGGCAGACCCCACGCCTCAGTTGCACAAAAAATCATACTGGGCTGCTACGGAAAAGGGTCTGCCCACAGTGGCAGACCCCACGCCTCAGTTGCACAGAAAATCATACCGGGTTGCCATGGAAAAGGGTCTGCCCACAGTGGCAGACCCCACGTTTTATTTGCAGAGGCAAAAAATCATACCGGGCTACTACAGAAAAGGGTCTGCCCACAATAGTAGACCCCACGCCTCAATTACACAGAAAATCATACCGGGTTGCCATGGAAAAAGGTCTGCCCACAGTGGCAGACCCCACGTTTTATTTGCACAAGCAAAAAATCATACCGGGCTGCTACAGAAAAGGGTCCGCCCACAGTGGCAGACCCCGCGCCTCAGTTGCGGACCATACGCACTATTCGCATAATCAACGATCGTACTATGGGAGTTACGTCGCTTGTCGACGACCCGAGAAAACGTAAGAAGAGGAAAGAACTACGCAACAAAAACTTGCCAGCAGACCTAAAAAATGATCGTACTATGGGAGTCACGTCGCTTGTCGACGACCCGAGAAAACGTACGAAGAGAAAAGAGCTGCGCAACAAAAACTTGCTAGGAGACCTCAAAAACGATCGTACTATGGGAGTCACGTCACTTGTCGACGACCCGAGAAAATGTACGAAGAGGAAAAACTGCGCAACAAAAACTTGCCAGTAGACCTAAAAAATGATCGTACTATGGGAGTTACGTCGCTTATCGACAACCCGAGAAAATATACGAAGAGGAAAGAGCTGCACAACCAAAAACTTGCCAGCAAACCTCAAAAACGATCGTACTATGGGAGTCACGTCGCTTGTCGACGACCTGAGAAAACATACGAAGAGGAAAGAGCTGCCCAACAAAAACTTGCTAGCAGACCTCAAAAACGATCGTATTATGGGGATCACGTCGCTTGTCGATGACCCGAGAAAACGTACGAAGAGGAAAGAACTGCGCAACCAGAAACTTGCTAGCAGACCTCAAAAACGATCGTACTATGGGGATCACGTCGCTTATCGACGACCTGAGAAAATGTACTAAGAGGAAAGAGCTGCGCAATCAAAACTTGCCAGCAGACCTCAAAAATGATCGTACTATGGGAATCACGTCGCTTGTCGATGACCCGAGAAAACGTACGAAGAAGGAGGAGCTGCACAACCAAAACTTGCCAGCAGACCTCGAAAATGATCGTACTATGGGAATCACATCGTGTAATAAAATGCTTGCTGATGGCCCGAGAAAACGTACGAGGAGAAAAGGGGCTGCGCAACCCAAAAGCTTGGATCAGGATCCACCCGTTGGAAGTGGACCCTCCCTAAGAAACATTTTAGCTATACGAAGAGCTAAAGAAAAGCATGGTCAGAATCCACCCATTGGAAGTGGACCCTCCCTAAGGAAAATTTTAGCTATACGAAGAGCTAAAGGAAAGCATGGTCGGAATCCACCCATTGGAAATCGACCCTCTATAAGGAACCTTTAGCTATACAAAGACCTAAAGGAAAGCAGACTCTACTCGAGGGATGGTTTAATTGCGCATGGGCAAGATGTGAACGAATTTGGAGTCCACCCGTTGGAAGTAGTCCAGTGCTAGATCAAACGTAAGGATGGAAATTAAGATTAAAATCTATTTATTATGTCCTAAAAGTACAAAGCGCACGGTCAATAGTGGCGCACGCTCGTGAGCCCTATTTATGGGAGGCAGGTCACGAACGGACTCGTAGGGAGACATCAGAGTGGTAGTGCCCTGTTTGTTCCTGATAAGAGCTGAGCCTAGGCCTTCTCCTTTGCAGCGACGGGTCCAAACAATGGTCGACCAACCCCTGGAGCTGGTTCCGAGCGCGGTCCCATTTGGGGTCGGAGAAGTCCAGCCACACACGTGGGTCGAACTCTACCAAAGCAGGTCATAACAGAAGTTATACCTCCTTAAAATCGGATGAGCCAAAGCTTATATCCCTATCTCTGGAACTAATCTTGTCAGTCATAGCTCGAGGAGGACTCATTAACAGTCTACAACAAGGTTTGACTTTACCTAGACGTGGTCAACAAAGAAAAAGAAAATAGACTAAAGAGAATTGCACTATTCTTATTATTTATATGGAGGATTACAACGAGAGTTAGCTTTACAAATGTACAAAATTAGGGACCCTAATTACCTCCGGCTAGAGGAGCGCAGCCAGTCCCGGTGCTTGGACCAGCCCCAGTGGAGGGTGGCGTACCAGGGTCGGATTCATCACTGGACAAAATGACTGCACCAGACCCCTCACCAGTTGAGACCCCAAGACCAGGCTAACCACCAGAGGCTTCCGAGGTGTGATCTGGTAGACCAGAAGCGGGGATAGGCTCTTTGGCAACAAAGGCGGATGTTGAAGGCCCGTCATTTTTCGCAGCAAGCATCTTCAGCACGTCAGTGGGGTATGTGATGCTGATCCCATCCCCAAGCTGCTGCATGTAGTACTTGACAGAATAGTGGTCTCTCTCGATGCCTTTCTGCTCGTCAAACTGGTCTGGCATTACCACCTCAGCGTGGCCTTTGAATTCTCTATTTTCCCAGCCAGACCTGTAACTTTCCGCAGAAAGGACATCCACCTGCCTCTGGTACCTCATTTTTAGCATCTCCGCGTCTGCCTGCCTATCCCTTAGTGCCGCCAGCCTTAGCTCCGCTTGCCGCTGCGATAAGTCGACCAAAAAAGTGTTAATGTCGACAAGGTCCTCGTTATATTTGTGAGACATCTCTACAGGAGCACCCATCAGATTTTTATGATCCAAGTAGAGATGTTGATTTACCTTGTTGGACCGATCAAGCCTGCATTGTAGGGAGTGGGCCTCTAGCTTGGATTTCACCTTGAATTTCCTCGCTTCTTTGGCATCATCGACAACCCTATCGCGAGCGATGAAAGCCAACCCCATCTCTACCCCTGTGCTCTGTAATTCTTGCTCCTTGACCCTTAGCTCGTTCTGAGCAAGTCTGGCGGCCTTAGATTGAGCAAGTTTTTCAGCCTCCGCCTCGACCAGTCTCGTAGCCAGCTCCTCGCGCCTGGTTCTCTCGACACTCAGAGCGTGAGCCACCGCATTACTGACCCTCGCCTCCTCGAGGCTCCGATATAAATCGAAGTCAGACCTCAACTCGACTAGGGCGGCCTCACTGCGCTTGGCCAATGCAGAGCGAGAGCTCAGCTAATCGGTCAAATCCCTGACACGAGAGGAATAAAAAGACCGGATGGCAGCCAGCTGCAAGTTAAACAAAAAAAGGGGGGTCAGTGTTTAGCAAAGATGCTGAAAAACATAGAAGCAACCGAGTGGACCAAACCTGTGCGAAGGTACGGCTGGTGACAAGCTCGACATTCTCCAAAGAGAGCGCCTCTAGCTCTAGCTCTGTGGCTGGACCCTCTCTTTGGGGGTTGCCCACGCCTGGAGAACACGGCTCTACTCCGCTAGCCGTGAGGGCACCCTCTCCCCCAGCCGAGCATGCCTCCAAAGCAGTGGCAATAGGGACGGAGGAAAGCCCGGTGCCACCGAGAGCACTGTCGGCCACGACGGGAGGTGGTGCATCTCCTCTTGGCGGGCCGCTGCGCACGGACCTTATTCTCCTTATAAGGGTCAGCGTGGCCCCGTCGTCATCACTATCAGACGAGGGGGCAACCCTGCCCCTCTTCTCCGTCCAGCCCTCTTCTTCGTTAGATGAGCCGACTTCGTGGCGCCGCTTTATTGGGACCGGGGGAGGGGAAGATAGCCGAGACTTCAACCTCGGAGCCCCTCTACTGAGCTCGGCGATCTCCCCACTGAGGCAAGTAGCACCCGATTTCGAACCAGAGTCAGGGGTGGATGAGGTTGGTGCAGTAAACCCCCCAGCCAGACTCAGGGGCGTCTCCTCACCATATACGGTCCTCGTAGCAGACATTCCCCTGGATGGAGGTCCGCCTGCAGTCGGAGCGGGGGACCGCAGGCACTTCATCTCCTGAGAGCACCACGAGAAGCCGGCCAGCGGGTGCCGTGGGGTGAGCCTTATGTGCCGCGGCTCCCCCCTTGGCAGGGGAGGGGTCAGCCGATGGGCCCGTCTCAGAACCTGCAAAGAACAAGCAACATGTTTAGGTCATGGCCATAATCTGACTCACGAAGCTTAAGAATGCGAAAATGAACCCACCCCTAGTCCTCTTGGGGGTGATGGCTTCCTCCCTGCGGAGCCTGACGCACTCCTCGGCCACTAACCTCACGGCTTCCTCGAGCTCATGGCTAGACAACGCCGCCAGGTCGTTGGAGCCTGCCAATTGGCTTGAAGCCATAACCTGCTAACCCACCATAGCGATTCGATCATGCTCATCCCGACGGAATCGGTTCAGGGCAGTGGCGTCAAGTCAGCTCCGCAGGTGCTTTGTGATGACCTAGGTATCCAGAGGGAAGAGAAGGTATAAAACCATCCTAGGCATCATATTCATCACCAAGGGGTTGAGGACGGCCTGAATGTACCGGCAGTCCCCAGGAGATTTGAAGATGACGATCCTCTCCAGGCCTTTGAGCCACCCCGCCGACAATTGTGGCTCGAACCTGTTCTCTTCTGCCGAGGCTGCACAAGAAAAATTAACGTGAGCAATAACAGACAAGAAGAACGCAGACCCGAAAATCATGACCTAGCACTTACTCTATAGGAAAGCTGAGGGAATTTGGAAGTGCTCGCCATTCACCCAAGGGGAGCACCACGCCCTTCCAACGGTGTATAGCCTAGCGTGGGAGTCCCATTGCTTGTCTGACCTCGGCAATCCCTAGAAGATATGATGCCCCGATAGCAGTTGGAGCTAAAAGGTGGGGTAGGAACACTTCTTGGGGATGAGGGTGAGTTTGTAAGTATAAAAAACCACCTCCAGGTCGATGTGCAGGTTATAGAGAACTGACAGGGTAGAAAGCCCCATCAGAATCATGACCTCATTTGCGTTTAACTGCATCGGATGGATCTCAGTCAAAGCAAAGAATTGGTGGATTAGAGGAGGAAGAGGGAATTGTAGCCATTCCAGATGTTTTCTGCCTAAGATAATAGAGCCCTCGGGGGTAGAGGGACGAAGATACCAATCCGCGGGGCCTTCGACCCTTTGCAGTGTCACTCTACCGAGGAGGCAGAGCTATCTCCTCAGTGAATCCAACTCCGAATCCACGATAGGGCGTAATTCCTGATCTTGGCTTGAGGCCATTGTTCTGGATACGATCGAAAGTACAAAAGTCTTTTGAAAGGGAGAAGTCGGAAACCCTAGGATTTTAAGAGGCTTCAATAATTGAAGATTTTAGTAAAGTAGCAAATGAGCGTAAGTACGGCTTTTATAGAGGGGGAGCCGAAGAATTTTTCTGGAAAAATGGAGAGCAAAGGAGACCGAATAGTCGGAACTTCGAAATTTAAAAAATTTCGTGACATGGGATGGCGTGCCTCCGCGTCGGCAAGGGGGAGCCACGTGTATCCCCCAAATTGGAAGAACAGATAAACGATTTCCCCACTTAACGGATACGAATCCATCAAGTAGGGAAATAGGGGCAGTTGTGGGACCCATTCCCAAATCATACACCACATGAACGATTAAGTGGCAGAACAAGTCACGAGTAGGGCCCATCATCTGACATGTATTAAGAGTGACTAGATAAAGCCCACGCGAGTCACACATGATACCACATCGACTATTGGGTTGTCCGAGATTAGGGCCGAACCCATCCCAGACCCCTGGATGGACTCGGCCCAGTCCGATTCTCACCTCGACAGCTGGGGGGTTGGAAGCCCTAAGGGTCTTCCACCAGAATATAATGGAAAGCAACTCATAGCTCCAGACCCAGACAGAGCATTTAATACAATCCTGAGTAGGTATGCACAGGGGGCACGCCGTCCTGATAGAACGGTGATTTGTCCAAATCTCGCCCCTGACAGACTCAAGCCATAGGAGACGGCGGAAACCAGGCTACATCGGTACAACAGAGATCACGATAATCACGGCCCATGACCTCTGGAAAAAGTCTGGAGGAAAAAGGTACTCGGTCCTGAGATTGTAAACCGGGTGGTACACAATCTCAGGACTATACATATATGAGCCATGCATTCCCAAAAGGAGGCATGTACGCTTACAAAAAGAACTATATAAAAAAGCTTACGAGCAAGAAACAAATATATACTCATATAGAACTAAATCCTTGCTACCCTGAAACAAAGAAAGACCACTGACTTAAGCATCGGAGAGTCTTTACAGATGGCCACCCCCGCCTCTTCGACCCTGCCTGGAGTTCAGAGCACTTTGGGATAGCGAGGACACATAGACAATTAGAGAATACAACATCAGCGGTTCAGAGACACGTGAACGGCTGGTGAGAAACCGCTCTAACAAGGAGAATTGCGGAAACTAGACCATTTGAACGGTGACTTTTTAGCAAATGACTATAAGATGAAAATTCTCCACCTAGTAGTTACGCAATACATGTCCTAAAAGAGATACATAAAAAAGACACGAAAGATTCCAAGCTCACCGTGTGTACAACTCTATCATATGATGCGTTTATTATATTTTTTAGATCGACGGATGAAGCCCGTCATTTGAGCAAATAGTCATAATTACTAAGCTAATTGTGTGAGGTTAACCTGAGTTTATGGTGTCCTAATGATAACTCTATGAAAATAGAGTTATCTTGTGTATTTTTAGTCATAGGATAGTTGCTTTAGAAGAATAAATTTTATAGTTTAGGTGCTTTT
>JXTB01000402.1:301164-324132 GCA_002914805.1 Parasponia andersonii
AGGAGGAGTACTGGCTGCAGCAAGGAGCTAAACCACCATCATCCAGCTAGCTCTTTCTTTATCTCTTTTAATCTTCTTTGTATTTAATTTCTTTTCCTTTTCTTGAACTTTCTGTAATCTATGGAGCATTTTAGGTTGCTGATTTTTACATTTCAGACTATGAGCTAAGTTCCCTTAGCTGGGATTATGATGAATCTGAGGTTGTAATGATGGATTAAAGTTGTTTTAAATGTTTATGGTATACCTATTACGTACCTGCGTGGAATCGGGGACGTTTCATCGCGTAGTTTAATCCTTTTGCAATAGAATACAAAAAAGCAAAACTCTCAAAATTACTTGAATAACAACAAGAAGAAAAAGAAACGTTGATATTATAAACACAGTCCACATTACTACTTATAACACGACATTACTAATTAATTATCACACGTAATATAGCCCCTTTTCTAATTAATTGGAAAAAAAAAAAAAAAAGGTCTAGACTCTATCACAATCCGGACCCGGTTTGGCGTTCAAATCAAAGCCGAGATTCTCCTCCACACCCTCCTCCTCTCGCCTCATCGCTTCACCGTTAACGCCGACGTAGTTCTCCGTCTCCAGCATTGCTCTCAGCCTCGAGCCTTGCTCCGTCAGTTGACGGCCGTTTCCCCCAGCTCCCTTCTTGAAGTATCCGATCGCCACGTGTATGCGCTTGAGGATGGCGAAGAATTCCTCGACTTCGTCCTCCGTCGTCTCGGTGATCTCTTCATCCTCTCGCGCCTTCTTCTTCTTCTTCTTCCTCCCAGAAACGGCGTCGTTCTCCCCCGGCGGCTTCCTCTTCACCGCCTCCGCTCCTCTGCCGTCTGACATCTGTCCCAGCGAGATTGATTCCGTGTCACCGCGAGTGACGCTAGCTTAATCTCCCTCACTCCAATTTGTATTTTTAAGTTTTTTAATCCTTTATGGAAAGACGAGGCACAAAATCGAGATTATATTCTTTCTCAATTGTTATAGAGAGAGTGTGTGTTTCTGAGCTTACTAGGCTGTAAATTTCTGAATCGTACCATTCCATTATTTAATGACACGTGGCGTGGTCCTGTCTTTCTTTTTCTCTACTCTTTTTTTTATTGGTTGCGTTGCGAAATCTGTTTCTTACCGTACTGTAAAATTTGCTCGACTCCCCACCTCACGTCTATTTGATTCACTCGTCTCTTTTACACTACTCTCGTATCATTATTTACCGATACTATCATTTTTATACGTTTTATTTTGACATTTTTGTTCGTTGATACGTTCTATTTTAGTTATTATTAATATTATTTTTTATATTTAAAATATATTATAAATTTATAATTTTAAATTTAATTTAAAATAATTAATTTATTAAGATGATTTAATAAATTTATTTTTGAATTAGTTTTTATATGATTTATTTTTAATTTTTTAAACAACTTAGTAAATTAACAGTTTGAAATTAGTATTAAGAATAAATTTATAACAAATTTTAAGTCGAAAGATTAATGTTAATAATAACTAAAATACATAATTTAAACAAACTATCAAAATACAATATATAAAAATGATAATATCTTTTTTTAGAATAATGTTATGAAATATAATATAATATTAGGATAATAATTTGTTATTAGATAATTATAATTACATATCAATAGATATATACGAGATCTAATTTATTAATTATAATCACCAAATAATAAATTCATATATCACATGATATTGAATACCAAATAATAAATTCATATATCACATGATATTGAATACAACTAGTGCCTTCTATCAGTGATGTACCCTTATTTTCATTTATTTTTATTTATCATGTAGTGAAACTAAGATAATATAAAATAAAGCATAAAAACACTGTCACAAATGCGTAGGACCTGTAAAACTTATAGATTTCACGCAATGTGATATCTTAGTAAAGTAATCCTCTTTATATTATTTTAAAAAATCTATTAAAAATGATTTCTACGATCATTTTCTTTCCAATATTTTGTTTTGCTATTTGGCAAAGCATGCCTGGATTCTATTATGTTTTGTAATTTTTTGAAATATGAGATACTTTGTAAAATATGTCTCAAACAATGAAATATGAGTAAAAAATATAAGAGTAAAAAAGAGAATGAATTTAGTATTATTAATCCTCGTAATACCTTATATTTAGAAAATATGTTTGTTTTAATGTTTTCCCGAAAAAAAAATGCCTTGTAGACCTCAATGCCTCTAATTTGTTGAAAAATTAAAAATCATCAAAATTTAACAAAATGTATCGAAATTGTTGGAAGCACTATGGTCGTTCAATTACTCACAAAAATATATTTTAGAGTAGTTTGAGGAGAACACATATCTCAAATTTGAGATCTCACTTGAGCATAGTTAATAAAATTTCACATACTTTATTCCTTTTCTGTACTTGCAGTGTGAAAATACGACGTCATATTAAAATTCGTACACAACGTTATAGTGTTGTTAAGACAAAGTCTGTCACTACGTCACTGGGCCTCTGGTGTAACGCGCTGTAGGAGGCATCGAATGTCGTCATCTCAGCCACAAAAATAGAATTCAATGAAGATTTTAGTCAAAAGGGTCCATCACTGCGCCGGTCCAACTAATTGGGTGGGTCATGTTCTATTATTCATTTTCCTGAATTGTATAACAGTATATATATAAATTTTTTGGTGGTAAAGTATGTAATGTTTTCATCAAGTTAAATAGAAACGATAAATTACATTATACTGTATCTTATTGATGAACATAAAGATTGAGATATAGATAACTTTGCTTAGCCCATTTAAAGCTCTTTTGACTATAAATCCACCAGTGAAATCTCTATTGCCCCTCTATCCCGCATTTTCTGTAAATATATATGGGTTTCTGAAATATTGTTTTTTTTGTAAGAAACAATATTTTCTGTAAGAAACTGTCTGGAAATATTGTTTTTTTTTTTAAATTTAAATCCTATTTTTTGACTTTTGTAAAATTATTTTTTGTAATTTAAACAATATTATTTTTTGTCTTTTGTCTTGAAATATTTTTTGTAAACATTTTCTGTAAGAAACTGTCTTGAAATATTGTTTTTTTTTTTTTGTAATTTAAATCCTATTTTTTGACTTTTGTAAAATTATATGTCTACAATTTAAATTTCTGTAAATTTGTATATTTTGCATCTAAATTAACTAACAAATTTCTTATTAAATACAAAATCTGAATTGAAGATATCTTATTTTAACGGACTAACACAAAAGATTTATTGAAAATAATTTAACATAACAGGTATAAATTTGTAGAAATCTGAAATGTAAAAGTATAATTTTATACAAACCAAAATACAAAATTTAAATTGCAGAAATGTCATACTTTAGGGTTTTTTTTTAATTTCTTTTTGCAGTTATCCGTATGAATAATGCTTGAGGTACCAATTTTTATACCAAATTTTTAAAATACATGACATGTAATTTGTTATCACTCAATTAGTAATAATATTTAATTTATTTTTGGTAAATTTTTAGCACACCAGTTAGTTTGTAACAAATTACATGTCATAAAAAATTTAGTATAAAAATTGAGATGTATAATGTTATCCTATATATATATTTTAGGGGGAAGTAAATATATTTCTTTTGACAATATAATATTTTCTAGATTTGGATTTTATAAGATTTAAATCTATACCATAACAATGCAAAAAATCAGAATAGAAAAATCCAAACGTATCAAGATTGATTCATGCGGGAGAGAACTCCTGTAGTTTTAGACAGGTTGAATATCTACTTTACACATGTAGAACTAGTGGAAGTACCAAATAATCAAATAGAAATACTTTTAAAAAAAAATCATAGAGAAAAATTTCACGAAGGGAAAGCCTTTTTTCAATATGCAATTAATGAAAGAGAAATTATTTCAAGAGTTAGAAGAAGTTAAAGAAGAAAATGTGTTCAAATCTGCCAAAACCAAATAAGTGTACCGGCTGTAAGATTTTATTTTCTCCTCCACAAAACCGATTATTAGAATAAAGTTTGGACGATTGATGATGACACAGTACCAAGAACTGTTTATAAAAAAATTATGATGGAAATGACATTTACTTTTGACGTGATTTCTTTATTAGAGCAATAAGATGCTTTTAGAATAGATATTTTCTGCTTCATATTTACACATGAATCCCTATCCTTGTGACCTTGTCTCTCCATCAAAATCTAGTTCTAATCCTTCTCCTTAATCTGATGTTACGCAAAATTTAAACACCAAAACTAAAGTTTCTACAAAATATCGTGTTAAGTTCAAAACTAATTAGGCTTCAGAAATTTGAAAGACCTTATCTTAGGATCAACCACCCGGTTACAAACCAAGAATATTTCTAAATTTTTCTTCTAGACTTAGCTCCATTTGGATCTTGAAGAAAAAAAAAAACTAATTCTTAAGATTTTTTTTGGTTTGAATTTTATCAGAACTTGAAGGAAAAATTTTTAAAAATATTCTACAATGGACATTTTTCAATAAATTTGGAGGATTTAGATTATAATGGGAAAAATTGTAAGAGAAAAGTTTCAAACTTTAAATTTTATAGAATTTTAGAAAAATATTTTCTCTTTCTTTTTTCTTCAACTTTTTTTCCATACTAAAATAGCGAGCGTGCGAATTTAAACCATTCATATTACTGTGTACCAACGGAATTTACGAATGATCCTTCCTAGTGCCATTCCCTGTTCTTCATACCGGTAAAAAATAACGTACGTGCATATAGTGGAATTCGATGAAAATTGGCTGATGAACACATTTTAGCAGATTAATTAATTCCTAATGAAAAGAATCCTGAAAAGAAAGGATTTGAGGGGGGAAAAAACCGAGAAAGAGTTAAATTTAACTGACTGTATGATAGATTCACATTTATGTTCTTAAAAATAAAAAAAGGAAAAAAACTAAATACAATTAAAAAAATAAAAAAATGAAACATTTTCCTTATTTTCATTCTTATTTTTTATTAAAGGAATTATTCTCATTCTTATTAGAAACCATCACAGATTATCAGTAGTATCAATAAAACATTTTAAATACCTTATACTAAACGTTTGATATATTTATTAGCATATTTATATCTTAAAGTACAATTGGGCAAGAACATTTAAGGTATCCAAAGGTGAGTATATATCACCCGCTATCACGTGTATTTTGTCCCTCGATTAAATTTTCCAGTCTTATTTGACAAGAATCATACATCAGAAGTCGCACATATATGGATGGCTGAGAAGATGAGCATCTAGCAAGTGTCCACATGGACTCCTCAAAACCATATCATTATTGGAGTTGCTTTGCGATGGAGTTGGGCCATAAAGATAAGAGATCAATATATAGAGGTAACGCAGCATAGAGATAACGTATCAGGATCGATACTAAATTAAGTGAGTAACACTTTTTTTTCCTCGTCATTTTTTATAAATGAACTAAATCTACTGCTATATCATTTTTCCTTTATTAATTAAATCTATCGTTATACCACCTTTTATAACTGAATTTTGGACCAACTCTAGATGATTTTGACTAATACGTGATAAATTCTTAACTAATTTCCTTCAAAAAGTAATAAATCTAATAATAGTGATAAATTTAATTAAGTATTTAAAATAGTGGTAATTATCTACCTAACTCCAGGATCAAGTCGGCATAGGTGATAGGCCCAACTATAAACTTATAATATAGCTTTTTCGGGATTAAGTAGATAATTATCATTTTTTTCAAATATTTAACTAAATTTATTTCCGTTATTAGATTCTGCCACTTTATAAGGGAATTAATCAAAAATTTATCAAGAATTCATCAAAAATCTGGTAAAATTACTACTAACGTCATAAATATGTCAAGATCATCAAAAATTAGTCAAGAATTTATTTTAAAAAGTGATATGATGGTAGATTTAATTAATGAGGAAAAAAAGGTGTCCTTCACCAAATTTATTCTAACTTTTTCTTCACCCTAGTTCGTAGTTGTAGACACTTAAAAAAAGTGACACTAATTTGGCCCAAAAATCTTACCACTAAAATGGTTCGAGTCAAAACTGAAATTAGCGTGTGAACTATGGACTCTTTCCATAAAAATTAACAGATCAAGTATCCCAACAAAAGCTTACTCGGAAAGAAGCAAGAAGTTAGAACCTTCAATATCCGAAGTCCAGCTTGATCATGGGGGTGGAATATGGAATTTCATCACCTATGGTAGCATAAAAGAGATATTAGATTTGGGCCGTGCACCAAGCGAAAAAAATTCTTGTAGCCATTTGTGTTAAAACTTAAAGAGTTTTTTAATATGGATGTGATTATCAAAGTAGATAGGATTAGGATAGTTGGAAGGTATATTGGAACTATTAGTTAACAACAAACTATCAGAGCGGAGTAGTTTCACCGCAATGAATCATATGAAGCAGTACAAAATATCAGTAATTTTCCCTGTGTTTGAAAGGAAAATAAAAATGGAGACCGGTGAGTTTAATTTAGGAAAAGAATAGTCTAATATGGATTATAAGAAGTAATCAAAGCTTGTGATATTTAATTGATAAATGCACTTCTATTTAGTTTTAAACAAATTTTCTTTCCTTATTTTTTCAAGGAAAAAAAAAATTATCATTGCTAGTAAACAATATTAATATTATTCTTTCTGCATTTCCCAGCAATTGAAACAATAATTTGTTACGGAAACCTATATTAAGTGTACCAACATTTTAAGTCCCACCGTGCATGTCTGAACTAGAGAAATACTACTTAAGGCGCGGAAAGATGGAATGGCGACGGGAAGAAGCAGCAATCAGGTACAAACGCCAGCAAAATGTGTAGTGTATATGAAAACGGCATCTAAATTGGTATCGTTTCCTTCTAGTAGTGCCTTCAATTGCTCACCATTGTAAAGGAATAATCTGATGACTATTTAGAAATTCGACCAAAAAATTTAAAAAATAAATAATAATAATAATAAAAAGATAGATGAAACTATCACTATGCTTAAACTTTGATGCTGCGGTTGCGACAATGACGATGATTCAAACAGTATTATCAAATATTAGAAGAAAATAGCTATTATAACATTTGTACGAAAGTAAAATATAAGAGTTGTACTACGGTTTGGGCCATCCATTACAATTAGAAAGCTCTCTTCTTTCTAAGATAAAAAAAGGTTTCTAACACTTTTATTTTTTTAAAAAAAAATCAAAAAATTACAAAAATACGGAAGCTAATTTTTTTCTAATTTTTATTAGAAAAATATCAATTTTAAAAAATTTAGAAAAGTACCAATTTTAAAATAATTACTAGTTAATAGTTTCTACAAACTGATTACCAGTTATAAATATTTTTGGTTACTAGTTACTGGTTATCAAAAACTAATTATTATTTTTAAAAATTATATTTTTCTAAATATTATTTTAAAAATAGTATTTTTTTAATTTTAAAAAACCCAAATTATTGTATTTTTCAATTTTTTTTTTGTAAAAATGTTGAACAATATCTAATTTCCCCAATAAAAACTATAATTTTAAAAATAGAAATTGGGGAAAAACATTGGTTTAGATCAAAGACAATCCTCATTTCTCACAATACACAAGACTCATTTGAAATTGAAAAATAATGAAATAAAAATATAGGAATTAAACATGGAATAGGAATGAAAACAAAAAAAAAAAAAATAATAGAAAGAAGATTGAAAAAAAGTCCAACTTATAGGTCACAGGTTGTCAATATTTTTTATCATAAATAACTTTGTATATATACATGTTAATTATATCTTTCTTTTTTTTATAAAATTACTAATATTATTATAACTATCATATTAAAATCCTATGCTCCAAATTAGAGTACCCATCTATGGAGCAAAAACAAAAAACTCTATTGAACCCTTACTTAATGGTAGTACATTTATATTTTCTCTTAGTTATATTATCATAGGTTGCCAATCCAATAGGTATTTTTTTTTTTACTTATCTATAGTATTTTATTTTTGTCATTGGATCATAATTTAACGATTAACATAATTTGGATAGTTGAAAAAATAAATTAATATCAATTATTTAATAATTTTTTCTCTTCAACTTTTATCATAAAAAACATGCTTAATGAATTTAAATTGGACAAAATAATATTTATGGATAGGTAAAAAAAAAAAAAAACTTCTGAATTGGTATATTTGATCAAGCTTTTATGAAAAATACCCACATTGAGATCATGATTTTAAGTAGATATATTTTTTTTTCTGTCTTTATATTATATTAGTATATTTGATCAAGTTTTTATGATTTTTTTTAAATATAAATTGAGCCTTTAAGTTTAATAAACATCTTTTTAGTCGTAGTAGTAGATTAGTTTATAAGCTTAGTATATCTAACTCAAAAAATAAGAAATTCCACTATTCAAAAAATAAATATATCACTTAAAAAAGGTGATTTCACATTAATGGCTGCAAGTTAATTTTCTGAAATTTAATAAACTCATAAACATTAAAAACTAGACGAATAGACTAATTTACTTTTTTATTAAAGAAAAAAAGATTTGATGAGGGTAATTTTGCTATTTATTTTCAATAGTTATCTATTTGGATCATTTAATTATAATTTTTGAATTGGTAACATTTATTAATTTTTGGGCTTAAAACGGCATATATCTATTCAACCCGGATCCTAGAGAAAGGCACCCCTGAGTGGGTGCTAGTTTAATGTCAAATTGTTGACAATTTCTGAGACATTTTCAATCAAAATGGTTTACTGTCAAATTATTGACAATTTCTGAGATATTTTCAATCAAAATTAGTATTGTATCAAATCTGTAGTATCAGAAGACAAATGACTATTTATAAAATGTTAAGAAACCACTAAATGTCATATCTAAATAGTGTTAATGATTTTGCAGGGTCGCATTAATTGCATTCTCATTTTCAAGCCGCTGTCGATTACAAGGCTCTTAATGTAAAACAACCTTCAAAGAAGATTTTTTTTTTTTTTTTTTTTTCAGTTTTCTTAATCAATTTTCTTTTAAAATAAATTGATTTCTTCCATTTAAATTTGATATATGTACCTGCAGGTAAATCTGTTCAAATTATATTTGTAAAGTCCTCATGTCAAATACTAACCCAAAAATAAAAAATTAAAAGTTTCAACAAGCCCCACATCCTCATCTTCAAATTAATTTACTTTTGGGGTGATTGGAATTCTCTAGAGATACTCAACCCTAGAAAACGACCGATTCAGTTACCCCGTGGCCTAACAGAAGAGTATTGAGACAAGAGTTGGGACCATGCTGGTCATTAGGTCTTTGTTTCTATGCAATTAATTCAAATACAGGGACCAATACAACTCTCATTCTTACCTTTCTTTCCCTTTTCTTTTCCCCTCTAAGAAAACTTTCTTCTTTTGCCATCTCAGAATATTGAGGGTCACTTTGGGATTACTTTGACTTTAAAATATCGGTATGTATAGATATTAAATATACGGGAATGAGAACAATATGGATTTTTTTTATTCTCTATTGATAGATAAATCAATTTTGGTCTTTGAATTTCCATATAATAATTACAATTAAATACATTGGGATCAAATTCTAATGCAAATTAAATAATAGTATTTATTTTTATAACAATTAGATTGAAATTTAATGATCAAAATTGAAATTCTCTATCTAATAGGAATAAAAAAAATTATTATTGTACTAGTTATATATATATATATATATATATATATATATATGGGCACCAATCCAGTAGGTATTTTTTTTTTTACCTATGCATAGGTATCAATTTGGCCAATGAAAATTTAGCATATATATTTTTTTATTGTAAAAAGTAAGAGAGAGAAAAAGCATTAATGATGCACGTCTTTTCATGCACTTTATTATAGCCATTAGATCACCATTAGATTGGCGATCCAACGGCTAAAAAAAAAATACCTACCCGTAGGTAAAGAAAAAAAATACCTATTGGATTGGCAACCTATATATATATATATATGCATTGTCTCAAATATTTTGAACATAACTCATCACCCATTTTTTTTTTAAAATTAGTGACGAAACTCATCTGTTTTGTGTATAATTAGGTTTAGTTTTTTTGCCTAATAAAATTCAGGGTAAATAATTATAAGGACTTGAAATTAACCCCAAAATGGCATAAAAGTTCTAAAGGGTCCATTTTTTTTTTTTAAATTTTTTCTGTGTCTTTCCCCATCAAAGCATATTGAAAAATCGATCTTTTTGTTAGAGATAAGAAGATTGATAGCGCGTAGCCTTTTGGATCGAGATGAGCCCATTTACAAGTGTTAGAGGCATGCGTGGATGAAACCTTATATCAGCTGGTCCCTCTTTAATTAGTTCCGTGATACCATTCACTTTAGTGTCCACATTTAAGGCCTACTTCAATGGTCCGATCTTCCTAGATGTAGGTTGGGCCAAAGATTGCTTCACACCATGGTCCATCCCAGTTATTTTTCGATAAAGGACGAGGGATTCAAACTTTAAGTCTCTAGGTGAAGTGCGATTACCGATTAAACTCAACCTGTGAAGATTCGTTCTTTTAAATTGACCCCTGCAATACAAAAAGAAAATCTCCTTATTGCATTTCTATATGTAAATTTGAAGGTTAATGTTGGTTTTGTCAACAATGAATTTAAGAAATTACAAGATGTGATTTGTGTGTGAAAAGAGTTGATTAATCAAAACAAGTAAAAAAGACAAGAATTTTATAGTGATTCGGCCTAAAAAAAGATGAGTCTACGTCCACTGTTGTTCACTATTTTCTGGAGGATTACAAGAGTTTCGTTAAGTTTATAGGAAGTAAAAATAATAAATCTCTAAAGTACTCCCCAGAATCCCAAGATCTCTCACAATAGCATTGAATTCCCTTTATATAGGTGAGGGTACCTCAATGTTTCCCAATTGTGAAATGGGTAAGTGTATAATCAGAAAAAATAATTTGAGTAACAATATAATAACTTAAATGAGATGACTGGTCGATCTTGAAAGAGAAACTTTTGTTTCTCTTTCTTTGTAGATTACCTGTTTGACGAAGCTTGGTCTAGTTTCCTTTTCATTCTGGTCGCACTTAACTCGTTCAGATGAGGTCACACTTTATTCGGAGGGAGGTCGCATTCGACTTACTCGGAAGAGGTCGCACTTAACTTACTCGTGCGACCTAGTACGTTCTCTTAGTTGCTAACTTTCCCTTTCTGACATTAACCAACATATAGGTTTTTAGACCGCACAACAATTACCCCCCAGCTCCATTAGTTCTTTAGGACAAAATGGAGCTTCCTTCTATTATAAATGTGAGCTCATAAATATGGACGTCATAACATTCTCTTGAGATCTTCGAAGAGTCGTCAATTCTCAAATCAAATCTTTTCAGAACCACTCGTACCTTCTTCTGACAGATGAAACCATGTGTCACATTTTCTCAGCAAAACTTGAGGAGACTTTTCCGTTTTTTGAGCAGACACAATGATAGCGATGATGCCAGCTGTTGTCTTAAATCAAGTCGTTTCAAATTTTGAAAAGATACCGATTTAATTTCAGAAAATTAACTCCCGTGTGAACTTCGGCCTTTGGATCTGAAAATTAAATACCTTGATCTACGGCTGTGATTTGATGACGCTCGACATATATATATCAAAAAAATTTATCCGCCTCTTCTTCAAAACTCGAATCCTATCGCCATGTTTCTCTCATTTCTGAAGTCCGAAGCACTTATAAGGAAAATCCCCCTGGTGTCCTCTTCTGTTTCATAGCTCGCACAAATCCGTCATGTTCTCTGATCAAGTTATCACCGTATTCCTTCAGACGACATCTCGGTCCTTCAATCTTTGAAGAAAAGATAGTATATATCCTCTCTTTCTCTTATTGTTCTTCGATTTTTCAGAAAACTCTCAGATTTTATTTCTAGAAATAGGGACAAATCATAGAGCCTAAATACCCTAAATTAAAACTCATCCCACACTCGGATGGAATGAAAAATGGTAATTTTTCAGACCCGCTCCGTTAATTTAGAATAGAACATTTTTTTGATGATCGATGAATCCTATTAAGAATTTTAGGATCTGAATCCTTATTTTTTGAAAACCATAATCAGTCGAGTGATGAATTATAGAAGAACTGCTCGAAAACTTTTTATGAATCCGTAGATCGATTAGAAAAAATCTGATGAGCAGCTTAATGATACAATCCTAGGATGACCCCCCAAAATTACTCGCATATAGTGAAGATCCATGATGCTCGCGTAGGATTAAACCCATCTATATTTCTTTTCAGATATCTAGTAGTGAGGATTTTATGGAAGGGAATATATTCTCAGGAGAATCTTCCAATACCAGTGTTAGCTCTATAAATCTCGATGACTACCTTGAGCCAGAACCTGAAGTAGAGATAACCAGGGTCAGGCGACCTTCCTCCGGACCAATGGCCTCGGCATATCAGGGATGCCCCTGCATTCGCAACGGGTTACCAATATGTGGGGAGGGATTGGTCATGTACCAATATAAGGATGAGCTGCACAACGAACATGCTCAGCAAGATCGTATACAACTACAAGATCGCCATCCCTCTTCACCTTCCCATGGAGTTCAATCGACCATACACACCACCTCGCGGAATTGCCTCATTCTCTAAAGTAGTTCTCAAATACAGTGTCCACCTTCCACTTCATCCTTACATAAAATCAATCGTCGATTATTACAGAGTCGTCCCTTTTCAACTAACTCTAAATACATATAGATATATGGTAGGTCTGTACATACTATACCATAAATTAGGTTTAGAAACCACCACTCCTGAAGAGTTCACTTGGTTCTACCAACTGAAATCAAACCCGTCTGACTTCAACTTCTTCTATGCGAGCAAGTGGTCAAACCAAGTCATAAAAACTATCTACGAGATTCGCAACAACATGGGAAAATGGAAAAGTCCATTTTTCCACTTTGACTACGCGGATAACGACTTCTTTCAGAACCCTAGTAGGTTACTTTCAGCTTATTGCCTTCTCTACATAAATATATTATTTTGATCGCATTCGTATGTCATCGTAGATAACACGGAACGACCAGGCCTCTCCAACGAGCAGCTCGCAAGGGTGTATAAAATAAACAACCTTCCAATCGAAGAATTTGATTGGAAGAAGCTTATGATGTCCAAGAGCTTAGTTACTTGCGGACTGCTTCCAAGGAGCCGCCTTTCCAGATTCTACCCATCGTCCAACCAAACTCTCGAGCTTGAAGAAGAAGCTAAGGAAGCAAAAGGATAAGAGTACCTCGTCTTCCAAACCTAGGAAATGAAAAATACCTGCCACTTTTACAACCTAGGAACCATCATCTCCAAAAGCTGTATCGCCACCGATTTCTCAGCAACAAGAAGGTAGTTATTTTTCTCTTCTTTTTATCGCATCGTACACCGTGTATGCTAACCAACCATCTGTACAAATATGGCAATCGGTAATGGACTACAAGCACCGCCTTCAACTCTGGGGTCGATGGCAAAGTCCAAGGCACCAGACGGCACACCACTTTCGTTGAAAGGGAAAAAGAAGGTCGACACTTCAAAGAAACGAAAGGTCGCCTTTGAAGACATCCCAACAAGCTCGTCTCCTCCTCAGCCTCTACTAACTGCGAGCCAATCTGAGCCATCCAAGGAGATGCCACTTTTGATGAAGGATCGAGCCATGTCGATAAAGACGAGGAGTTTTTCGCACCTTTTTGCCAACTGCTAGAAAAAGCTGGTATGAGCGCGGCCTTCATCGACCGTTTTACCTCTGAGGATGGCTGGGAGAGGATGAAACGACAACCAGTCAAGATCGCCTTCAGCTCTGCAATGAAGATGTTAGCGAATGTAAGTATCCTCTATCTTCAATATTCAATGTACTTTTCTGGTATTGATGTGTAATATTTTCAGACTGCTGCAGTTGCTGTCCTGATGCATGATCCAATCCTTGAATATTTGAAAAAAGCCGAAAAATTCGAAGAAGTAACCCAAGCATTCGAGGACTCGGAGAAAGCTCGCGAGGAAGAGAGAAAAGCCTTCGAATTAGAGAGGCAGCAGCTGCTCGAAGATCTGACCAAGGAAAAGCTTGAATAGGAGAAGCTCGAGGAAAAAATTAAAGAACTTGAGAAGATCATCTCCGAGCATCCGGATCTCATGAAAGAGGCGACAACAGAGGTGGCTCACAAGGCTATAGAAGAGTTCAAGGCTACTGAAGGCAAGAAACTCGAAGAAAAAGCCAGTGACATCGCCTCATCGACCATAATATATAATATCTTCTGCAAGCATCCGGACTTCGGCTTTTCCATCCTTGGTGAAGATGTGGTCGACCTTGTCCAGAGTAGGAGGGATGTAGAGGCTACCAAAACTGGAGACGGTAGAGCGAGCACATCTGCATAGTTTTTTTTTTTTTTTTAAATTTAAGAACAATGCGGGCTTGGTCCCCTTTTTGTTTGTAATACTTTACTTGCGTACGGGTGCGAGCTTTTATTAATAAATGGTTTACTCCTGCAAAACAATTAAAACACTGTATTGTAATATAAAGATGCATAATTTAACTAAGTAATCAATCATTAGGTGACTGATCGGTATGCTATTGCGATTCGAATCCAACAAACTTAAAACTGGTTTTAAGTATTAGGAAAGATTAAGTCGCTTAAGAAAATAGTAAGTATGAGTGAGGTGAACTCAATACTGTTTTTCAAAAGTTCCATGACAAAATGTAATATAGTAATATATCACATCGAACAATGAACGTTTTGCTTAGTTACTTTGTTGTTCGAGGAGGGAAATTGCGTAATACGACATGCTATGGTATGAAGCCAGGAGAAAATCCTAAGATTTTCTTAAAGTTTTAGAAATTCAGCAGCGATCTCTAAAATTCCAACATTTAAATGGACGTTTGCATAGTCCTTTAGGAAGCAAGTAGGAGATAATATTCTGATCCTACTGCCCTCCGAGTTTTATGATGTTCGAAAACTGCCATAAAACTATAAAAGGTGAACCAAATTGAATGATCGATGAGGAGACATCCTTATTGATGATGACGAAAGACAAATAATGAATGACGAAAAACGAATGACGACCAATGAAAAATGAACGAAAGACAAATAACGAATGACGAAAAATGAATGACGACCAACGAATGACAAACAACAAATGACAACCAACAAACGACGAATATAAGTAGTTATCTTTATTGATGAATGACGAATAAAAGATGCCTCACGAACGACGAATACATGAAGATTTACTGATAATAGCGACGAAGTTGTTCTGCATTCCAAGTATGCTCGATCTTTTGTCCACTAATGCGAGCTAACTTATGTGTCCTAGGTCGAATAATGGCATCAATAAGATATGGTCCTTCCCAAGAGGGTCCAAATACACCAGCACCGTGCTCTTTATTATTAGGTAGAACCTGTTGAAGAACAAGATCACCAACTTCAAACCCTCGGCTTCTAACTTTAGAGTTATAATATCGAGCCGTGCACTGTTGATATAATGCGATCTGAAGCTGAGACTGCTCACGCCTTTCTTCTACAAGATCGAGCTCAATCCTCATCAGTGCGTTATTCTAATCTTACTCATAAGTAGAACGTCGTAGAGAGCTCGCAACAATTTCTACTGGTACCATTGCTTCGTATCCATAAGCTAAAGAGAATAGACTCTCTCCAGTAGTAGTTTGTTGAGTGGTGCGATAAGCCCATAATACTTCAGGGAGTACTTCTAGCCAAGCTCCTTTGTGCTCTTCTAGCTTTGTCTTTATGTTTAGTTTAAGTATCTTGTTTGTAGCCTCGACCTGTCCATTGGCTTGTGGATGAACAACAGTAAAGAAATTCTTCTTGATGCCTAAGTTGTCGCAGTAGTTACGGAACTCATCGCAGTCAAATTGTTTCCTATTATCAGAAATTATGGTATGCGGTATACCATAATAGCAGATTATAGATTTGTAAATAAAATTTATCATCTTCTTTACGAAAATGGTACTCAAGGCTTCAGCTTCTGTCCACTTAGTGAAATAATCGACTATGAATACTGCATATTTTAATCCATCTCGTGCCAATAGAAGTATTTCGATAATATCAATTCTCTACACTGGCCATGGACTGGTCATTGGAGTTAAAGGAACAGGTGGCATTCTAGGAATAGTTGCAAATTGTTGACATTTATCACACCTCTTAGCAAATTCTATTGTATCCTTCTTCATAGTTGGCCAAAAATACCCTTGTCTTAGAACTTTGTTCGCAAGTGCCTGTCCCCTGGAATGGTTTCCACATATTCCTTCGTGAATTTCCCTCATAATGTTGTGTGCTTTTTCTTCATCGACACATAATAACAACGGCGAACTAAAAATTCTTCGATAAAGCTTCGCGTCATAGATGATATAGCGAGCTACCTTTATTCGAAGTCGCTTTGTATCGTCTTTGTTTTTGGGGAGGTCACCATTTTGTATATACTTCATTATAGGATCCATCCACGATGGTTTCTTGTCAACCGGCATGGTTATTTGGGGCTCTACTTCAATACTTGGTTTTGCAAGAAATTTGACAGGGACCACTTTTAGTAATTCGGCATCTTTTGTTGAGGCAAGCTTAGTTAGAGCATTTGCCTGAGTATTTTTGATGCGAGGAAGAAGTTGAATGTTATAGGCAGTAAATGTCGAGAAGAGTCTTGGTACCTCTTTTAAATAAGTCATCATTTTTTCTCCTCTTGCTTGATAACCGCCGATCATTTGACAAACGACCAGCTCGGAATCATTGTATACCTCAATCATTTCGACCTTTATTTCTCGTGCGAACTTTAGCCCAGCTATCAGTGCTTCATATTTTGCCTCATTATTTGATGCTGAAAATTTAAAGCGAAGTGCGCAATGAATATTGTGCCCTTTAGGACTGATTAATACTAAGCCCGCACCGGCTCCATTCTCGTTTGACGATCCATCAACGTAAAGTTTCCACAATTTTGGTAAATCTATATTAGGTATTTCGATTACTTCTATGGGAAGATTGACATCGTACGTGAATTTTGCGATGAAATCTGCGAGAGCTTGCCCTTTAATCGCAGTGCGGGGTTGAAACTTGATGTCAAACTGACTCAACTCAATTGCCCACTTAAATAGTCATTCTGAAGCTTCAGGGTTTTGTGAAACCTACTTTAACAGAAAATTCATGAAAACTTTGATGGAGTGCGCATGAAAATAAGGTCGAAGCTTCCTGGATGTGACAATGAGTGCTAATGCTAACTTCTCCATCTTTGGATATCTTACTTCGGCATCGAGCAATCTTTTATGTATGTAGTATACCAGTCGCTGTATCTTTTCTTCTTTTCAAATTAACGCAACACTTGTCGTATATTTGGAAATAGCGAAGTATAAATACAATTCTTCCCCCAGGTTTGGCTTCGACAAGAGTGGAGGAGAACCTAAGTGTGTTTTCAATTCTCGAAATACCTGCTCGTATTCTTTCGTCCACTCGAACCTCTTCGAACTCTTCAGTACTTCAAAGAATGGTTGGCACTTATCTGTTGACCTAGATACAAATCAACTTAATGCAACTACTCTTCCTGCTAGGCTTTGAACGTCTTTGGGTTTACGGGGGATTGCATATCGATTAATGCTTGTATCTTCTGGGGACTAGCTTCGATTCCTCACTGGTTGACCATAAACCCTAGGAATTTTCTAGATCTTACCCCGAATACGAACTTCTAGGGGTTTAGCCTCATCTGATATTTTCGAAGAATTTTGAACATCTCATCAAGATGCTTGATGTGATCTTCAGCTCCCTTCGATTTCACCAGCATGTCATCAACATATACTTCCATTGTCTTGCCAATTTATTTTGCAAAAATCATATTGACAAGACGTTGATAAGTCGCTCCCGCATTGAGTCCAAAAGGCATCTTCTTGTAACAGTACAATCCTCGGTCAATGATGAACGAAGTATGCTCCTCATCAAGCTCGTACATGGGGATTTGATTATATCCAGAATATGCATCCATAAAGCTTAACAGTTCATGTCCCGATGGCGTATCTACGAGTTGGTCGATTCTCGGAAGGGGAAAACTATCCTTCAAGCACGCCTTGTTGAGGTGGTGAAATCGATACAAGTTCTCCACTTCCCGTTGGGTTTCTTTACTAAAACTGGGTTTGCAAGCCAGTTTGGATAGAAAGATTCCCGAATGAATCCAATCTCGAGCAGTTTCTCTACCTCTTCTTTCAATGCGACGTAGCGTTCTGGATTCATACCTCTTCTTTTTTGTCATACAAGCTTCCTCATCGTATCTATATTGAGGTGGTGACACATGATATTCGGAATGTTTCTATGCGAAGATATCCAAATTTGATTTCATAAAAGCGATTAATGAAGCTCGCATGGATTCTTGAAACTTCGCTCTGATTTTAAGAACCTTTGAAGACCTATCGATTGGCAAATCTTCCAAGTCTTCTATAGGTCTAGTTTTGACCTCACCATCAATTTCTCGAGGGTCGAGGTTATCGATTGACGTTCCGCTTGATGCTTTGCCTGACACTTCTGATGCTTTCCTTGATGTTTCTCCTTGTAGCTAGACCATCATCGTGCGAGGTGTCATATCTTTTGTTGCAAGCTCTATTGAGTTATTATAACAAGTCCTCGCATCATATTGGTTACCTCGCAGCTCGCCTACTCCTTGTTGAGTTGGGAACTTTATAGCGAGATAATAGATCGAAGTTACTACTCGAAGTTCCCTCAGTGTCGTCTTCCTAGTACAATATTAAATGCAAAAGGGCAATCCACAACTAAGAATTAGGTCATTACCGTTGAAACCCTATGATAGGTTCCAACGTTGACCATTAACTTAATTATGCCCCTAGGCATTATGCTATTACCAGTAAATTCGTAGAGTGGGGTGATAGCAGGCTTCAAGTCACTTTTACTCAACCCCATCTTCTTGAAGGCGTCATAGTACAGGATGTCGACAGCGCTGTCATTATCGACCAATACTCGCCATAGCTGCGTGCTTCCACAGTTGATCTTTATGACCAATGCATCATTTTGTGGGTAATGGACCTTCCTGGCATCCTTCTCCGTAAAGGTCACTGCTCGAGATGCATGACATTAGTTAATGGTTGCTGTCGCGCTTCTCATGCATACCTATCTCGCACTCTTTTCAAATTTCCACCGATATGTAGGCCTCCAAAAAGAGTTTGCACCTCGCGTTGAATTTCTGGAGGTCACTGTTGGTCTTCTTCTTGCTTTCATTATTCAGTTTAGCGTATTGTTGCAGCTGCCCTTCTTTAATTAATCTTTCGATTTCATCTTTTAAGGCAAAATAGTTATTGGTATCGTGTCCAATGTCATTATGATACTGTCAGAACTTGTTGGGGGTCACGCATCGCTCTATCTCTTTTCATCAGTTCCAGTTGACGATACCTCTTATGTTGGTTCGTGACTGTATAAATATGATCTATAGGTGCGTTCTGTTCAGTATAATTGTTGAACCTCATGGGAGCTTTTGGAATCTCCTATTTTTTCTACTGGGGCTGCTTATCAGTCGTTTGTTCATTACTCCTTTTATTCAACCTTTTATTATTGTTATTGTTTGTGGTCGCATCTTTAACAGCATCTTTTCTTCATTCCTTTGTGAACTTATTAAGATTTTCGCATGAAGATTCCACTCTTAGATGCTGACCAACTCTACGATAGAAGTCTTCAAGGGTTCTGTATTCTCGCTCAAGTAAATCTTCCCAGAGTTTAGTTTTTGGTCGCACCCCAACCATCATTAGAGTTAAAACTCCTCCTTCAGGTGGGTTGTTGACCTTTGCCAATTCTGAGGTAAAGCGATTTAGGTAAGATCGTAGAGTTTCTTCCGAACTTTGCTGAATAGTAGACAGATTGACCAGTGGAACAGTGAAATTCTTCGCAGCCTGGAATTGCCTCAAGAATGCAGTCTGGAGTTGTTGCCAAGACGAGATTGAGCCGGACTTGAGTCCTTAGAACCACTTCTTCGCTGCTCTTGTGAGAGTTACAGCAAAACATCTGCAACGTGCAAGATCATCGACACAATGTAGTTCTATCAGGTCGTTGAAGTGATCCATATGATCTTGCGGATCAGTTTTCCTATCAAAAGTGTTTATGGTGGGAAGTTTGAATTCGGCAGGTAGGGCAGTAGCTCGAACCTCCTCACTAAATGGCGATTAACGATACCTATCAGTGAGCTCATCATCCCAGCCGGCAAGTACATCTAATGCGATCCTCAAATTATGAAGATCGACGTTCGAAGGGAGAGGGAGAATATTTTCTTTTGTTAGTGGTAGGGGTGGCCTTCGGTTGTTATCGCGATTTAAGGTAGATTGGTCAGGTAGGGTCTGTTGTGACCTTTGTAGGGTTTCCATTGAAATAGTGCGACGAGATCGACTTCGGTCACTGAGATGCGATGTGGATCGCTCTTGACTATGTCACTATTCTAGATGTTGTCTCAGGTCTGTAGGATTCTGTCGAGATTCCCTACTAATCCTTTTAAAGACACTCCTCGATTGTCTTTTTTGCTCATTGTTTAGACCATCACAATTGATGGTCACTCTCCAAGAAGGTTGTCGATGATTACGATTTGTGCTCGAACTTTTAGTTCCAGATTCCAGGGGTAAGTCTGCGACCTTGCCTTTTCCCTTAGAGGTGCGATCTCTATGACGCTCCTGCCGGGCTTTATGCTGGTCGCGGTTCCCTGTCTCTAGGATCTGAATTCCTCTCTCAGGTTGTTAAGCAAGACGTTCTCTGGGACGTTCAACCTATGGTAGAGTTAGCATCTGTCCCTCAGCAAGTCATCGTAAAGAGTCATTAATCTGACTTATAATTTGCTAAACGTTAACCAGTGCTTCTCCCATGCGATCCTGTCTCTGGACAATATTTTCTGGTACGGTCACGGCAGGCTGATCCTGAGCAGGATCTACCTGTGTAGCATCAGTGCTTTGGGATTGGATCTGGCTAGTTCTGGTGTTTCAGGTAGCGTTTCTAGTGTTTGCCATTGTTGAACGAAGCAGAATTGACAAACTTCTTTGCCGAAATAGCCCTCCTTCTAGAGCCAATTGTTGACGAAGGTTTTGTCAACAATGAATTTAAGAAATCGCAAGGTGTGGCTTGTATGTGAAAAGAGTTGATTAATCAAAGCAAGTAAAAGAGACAAGAATTTTCTAGTAGTTCAGCCCCAAAAAAGATGAGCCTACGTCCACTGTTGTTCACTATTTTTTAGAGAATTACAAGAGTTTCGTTAAGTTTCCAGAAAGTAAAAATAATAAATCCCCAAAATTCTTCCCAGAAGCCCAAGATCCCTCACAACAGCATTGAACTCCCTTTATATAGGTGAGGGTGGCTCAATGTTTCCCAATTATGAAAATAGATAAGTGAATAATCAGAAAATACAATTTAAGTAACAATATAACTGGGTAATAACTTAAATGAGATGATTGGTCGATCTTAAAAGAGAAACTTTTGTTTTCCTTTTTTTGTAGATTATCCGTTTGACGAAACTTGGTCTAGTTTTCTTTTCATTCTAGTCGCACTTAACTCGTTCAGAGGAGGTCACACTTTATTCGGAGGGAGGTCGCATTCGACTTACTCCGAAGAGGTTGCACTTAACTTACTCGTGCGACCTGACATATTCTCTTAGTCGCTAACTTTCTCTTTCTGGTATTAACCATATAGGTATTTAGACTGCACAATAGTTCATATGATTCTTTCCCTTGTTAATTAACTATGTTTTCCAGGAGAAACTACCAGTGTGCTTGTCTCTTTTTCTCACCGGAGTGTTAGTTGTTACAGTTGGTCTATTTTTGGTTTTTTCAACTTCTGCGTCCCTTTATAAATTTTGTTTACATCTTTTGCTTCTTCCTCCACTGACATGCTGAAGGGATTATGTACCATAAGACACAAAAATTTTGAATTTTGGATCATAAAAAAAGAAGACATGGCTTGATTTGGTTAAAATATATTTAATTCCCTTAATCCAAACTTTGGAGTTCGAAGGATCACTCAAACCAAAGCATTTTCCTTATAGGGCGGTAGAAAAAAAGCACCTCACATCCCAAAACATATCCGAGCAAAAAGTGGATCGGGAGCAAGATTTATAACATACATATTCACTCATAGAACATTATTTGTACAAATTTTATTGAAAAGTACATATAGTTAAGTTGGATTACTTATCTTTTTTTCTCAACTATCCTTTTTCTTTTTAATATTTAGTTTAAAAAAAGCATTGAAACTTGTTTCTCTACGTAGGAACCGGTATCCATTCTCAAGACCTGGTGTGGAAATATATGAGCTAAGCCGACTTATGATTCGTAATAGCATAAAATACGGTACTTGTACGTTTTTTCCACGTTTTTTTATGTATGAGAATTTATAATATGCGAGAATTTATAATACATATCTCTTTCCAGAAAGAAAGCACATATTGATAAGCTATGATATATCGGAACAAACTTCAGAAGAAAATGTAAGCCCTAAATTGTCTTTTTCCATGACCCCGCAACAATATTTTATTACAAATTTATATATGCACATACATATTGAGTCAATTCCTCCCCGCTGAATAATCGAGTTAATGCAAGGTATTGTGCGGTCTAAAATCCTAAGGTCGCATAAGGGTTAAAGTTCGACCTCCTCCGTGATAGTTATGTGCGACCTCTTCCACAGGTTATATGCGACATTCTCCGTGCAGTCTCTTTTGTATAAGTATGTGCGACCTTCTCTGTATAGGTGATGGACGACCTCTTCTGAAGGAAAAGGGAAACAAGTATATGCTATGTCAAACAGAAAACCTACAAGGAAAGGGAAACAGAAATCTCCTATTTGTGATCAACTAGTTATCCGTTTTGAATGGTTATCCGATTATTTTATTATTTAATTTATGTTACCCAATTGTATAGTTACCCGTTTACGCAATTAGGATTATAGGGATATAGGGTTACCTTTATCTATATAAAGGGGACTCAATGTTCCGAAGA